>CM021545.1:10644785-10656301 GCA_010994315.2 Pisaster ochraceus | reverse complement strand
GACACCAACCCTCAGAAATCTGAGAGACGATCCCGTGCATGAATCGTTTCTCATTATTCAAATGGTTTTGAGTGAAAAAAAATAATATTGAAACCAGTTTACTTGGAAGGAAATCCTTTCTCAAAATAGTTTATACTATCAACAGCTGCCCCCAGTACCTCTCGCCAAGTAAGTTTTTATGGTCATTCATTTTAGTATTCACCAATCTATGACCCTACCTTTAGTTTCGGCAAAACCATTGGCGTACCATACGCCTTCTCTTTAATCAAGATAATGTGAATAAACTATAGCACTGGAGTATTCGCAAACGATTTTTACGGTAAAACTCTGTTACTTCTGATTCGAGTACAGTCTTTGAACCAAGATAAGGTACGGCAGCGTTGGCAATAATTTCGGCTAAACTGACGCGGCATCTGCGAATGCACCAATAACCAACCATGTGGTACATATTACAGTTAAAATTACACTGCTTAAAGAGCGATCGGTAACGTCTAATATAATTAAGTATTTGACGTCTTTCCCATAGTCTACATATCACACTTTTAATTAAAGGTCAACTGTCACTGGTTTATCATTTTGGCCCTACAGTTATTGGCTGTCATTTTTATTGTATTATTTCATCTTTTTTTTACATTGAGTTTTATCCAGCAAGAATTTTTTTTTACTGGCTTGTAGTTTGTAGGCTTATGCTAGAAAAAAAACTAACGACAGTACGACTGGTCATATTGTCTTAATGTGTGAATTTATCTCTAGCAATCAGGCAGGTGGATTTGACTTTTTGCCGACAACGAGGTACAAGATGAGAGCACGAAATTCCTTTCGTTTATCACCAAGAAGTTGTTAAATTTATCCCCGCGTCGCCCCATCACCGTGATCGCACCGCAGATATCATCACCGAGGTCGGTAGCTCGTGGCGACTTGTGAAATTAAGTTGTAGCACCCTGACTGTCGGTTAGAAAACGCCAGGGCATCGCCGGGCCTTGTTACGGATGTGACGAGGCAACGCGTTTTCCAACAAATTAAAAACTTTGTATCTACGGCATGTCAAAGCTGCCGCTAATGTCACCACAGCTGCCCCCTACGCGATCGTTTCCTGGCTACCTTCGTTTAGACCCTGCTAAATATCCCACCAAATACAATATGGCGGCAACATTTGCACAAATAATTAAGGGATTACAGCGCAGGGATGCTTGGCTGACAACTTCACACGTTTTACATCTCCTCCAGCTAATCACCATGGAAACTGGGGGAGCCGTTGATTGGCGCCCAGAGCTCGTGACGTAATTATTCGTGATTAAAGACGGGCCGACGGATCCACTCGGGAAATGACAAAATGAGAAAAATTGGCGGGGGAAAAAAATCTCCACGGGTGTCGTGAAGACAGTGTTATCGGAAGAGTAACGAAAAGCTTGGTTTGATTGGTACCAGACGAAAATAACCAACATTGGACGCCAGAGGGGGAAAGAACGAGCTTGGACAAACTTTGACACACTATCATTACCCTTGTCAGAAACTTGGAGCGAATGCAGTTCCTGCGTAAGATCAAGCCCTGTGGGTTTGACATGATCAGTTGGTGTACACACGCTAATGACGTAAATGTCTTGAGTTTGATGTCTTGTGTACTCTCTTCTATGGTGGCTAGTGATGTCAACCAAGTCTCATATAACACACTACGATGCGTTACTGGTTCTGGTGGGTAGTGTGTCTGGAGAGAAATAGTGTGTACGTACAGAAAACGTCAGAAACATTTCGAACCTTACACCGGTTTTCAAGAAGTGAAACACTATGGGCCATTTGCTAAGATTTAGCTGTATGCCATTGTATTCTAATGTCTTCCTCTCCATGATGTGTAGCCCCCTGTTGCAGCGCCTCTTTAAGACAATTATGTTGTAAGCAAACCAGAACAAATGAGGGACATGGTTACCGTAGACTTTCGAGCAATGCATCTCAAGAACATGCCTTCTCCCCCCTCTCTTCCCGCCACAATTCCCCCTTTCCGCCCAACCGCCCCGTGAGCCCCGTCATCACGTTTGGACTGCCAGGGTCGTTTGATGACTTGCCGAACTGACGTTGCAATTTCCTCCGGTCGTGGATCCAGTAATCCCCCCTGGATCCACGGCGAGAACACTCTCTCTTTGCCTTAATCACGCTGCCTCCATTTTGGTCATGTTCCCCGTGTCTGCAATAGCAATCGTGCGTGTTTATTCAAAAGACAGAAAGCGGCCAGACTATTGCCGAGCCACGCCAACATGACTGCATCGTTCTTACCTTTCTGACGAAAGGTAGAATCACAATTGAATCAGAGTTAACTTTGTTCAACAATGTCAATAAAAATCTTAATCATATGGTTTCAATCACTGGAGAGTTTCAACCCGTCATAAACCATACTGATTTTTTTTTTTGCGTCTTACGTCTTACATCTTTGCAGGCTAAAAACCGATGTCGAAAACCTAAACACGTTGAAATACCGAAACTCAAGCCTGGCCTCGGTGCCGCAGTACGTTGCTTGCCTTTCTTTCTTACCATATTCCATCTTCCATGTTTTAACTGTCGACAGTACTTTTTTTGTTATATTGATGTCAATTTGTCAACGCTGTGCAGTATCGCGGCTGACGCTCCGACCGCATGCTATTGACAAGTCCATGTTGTGTTCGTGACTTTACGTACGGAGTGCGGATTTGGCAAAACATCCTTAAATCGTCACAATGTAATTATTCCACCCAAACATGGTTTTAAGAGATGATTTTCTTAAATTGATCTCAAAACCCTCATGTAAAAGGGTAGCCTCAAATAAACTATAAAAAGTTTAACATCCAGTAATCTCTTGGGAACTTTGTAAACGAGTCTTTGTGTATGTAGGGAACAATAGATCAAAGTGCTCCAATATTTGTTACGTTTTGTGGCTGAGCGGTGAAGAGTACCAGACTCATCGCTCTGGTGTGTCTGATCAGTAGAGTGGGATTTGAGTCCCAGTCTCGTGTACTGGAGCAAGATACTTTACCATATCTACTTTTTAAGAGAGCCATTACACTTAATCGTGGAAGGGTTAACCCTGGTGTTTCTGGTTCACATAGCAAGCACCCCTTGTTTACAGGTTTCCTCAGGCTTGCGAGATTTATTGATTAAGTTAATTTATGAGGCATCCTTGGTTTTGTTACCAAAAATATATAACAATTACAATTTGCGAGACTTGCATAATCTGTCGACATTTTGAAGCTACCTATTTTTTTCTCCATGCCACAAGTCTATAGAGAGCGATGGTCAATAAACTAAACGAAATGTTCTGGGCTTACGGTACAGACCATGTAACCTTTGTTTACAAAATGAGTTCCCTTGTACACATATTCCAGGGCATTTTCTGGCAGGCAAGAAACCACACAGGTCACTTGACATTGTATAGCTTAATGTCCACATACTTCAAGACTTATAAAGAAACAGACTGTGCCCACTGCTGCTCATTTACATGGTGTTTGATGTATGAATCCTAGACTCATTTGCATATTGCCAGGCAAAGGGGATGAGACCATCACTCAGTCTAAGTCCGTGTGTCTGAAATAAGGAACTTGGGCTGCAGCTATGGCCGTTGGCCGCTACAATTCGGCCGTAGCCACTGCCCGAAATCATCGACACGGCAGAAGTCCAAGTGGCGACCGTGGTTAACCAGCCAATTTCTAAAACCTTTGCCGTCATACAGACCATCATGTACAGGTACATGTTCATGTACACATTATTACATGTATGTGAACGTGACGTGCACGCGGGCTCTTTTCTTAACCACGATCATTGCCCCCACGGCCGTCCATACCCGTCCCTGGTGACCTGCCCGGGGAGCTGGCGGTGTGCAATGTGCCTTCTTACCCGTCGGCTTTCTCTCTGTTGTCGCCCGACCAGCCGATGATAAATATTGTGTTATGCCTGTCTTGCTGTGCGGATACCGACAGCTGAATGTCCCTGTCAGTCCCTCGAGCTGACTGGCTTGGGCTGGGGTGCTGGTAATCTCAGCAAGTGTCAATTAAACATCGACATTGCTGCTGTCAACAAATTGTGGATATCAATATCGATTTCTTATTGACGGTGGTAGTGTTTCAAGATGGGATGGTCAAAGTTTTAAGTCAGTTCTGAGACATGAGAAACTCTATACTGCACTCCAACACGTCTGACTATTCAAACACGGCTTTCCGTAAATGTAATCACTTGGTCTGATCCTGAAACTTCTACGAGATCGCTGTTTTGTGGCTCATTTCTCGTGGACGAAGATCTGTCTGGTTTTCGCACCTATGCAGTCCAAATACAGTGTTCCAGATTCAGAAAAGGTGACCCCATTTTTGGTATCAGAGAAGAGAACATGTCTAACAATTGCACAAGGAACGAAAGAGTGAACGAAAAATGGAAGTGAATATAAAGGCAGCTCCTATTGACAACCTAAATGGAGTTGACTTCCAGGGGGTGGGGCTAGGTTTGCTTAAGTTGAGGGGGCCTCTAGCGAAAAGTTTAGGTATATATAGTACAGTAACATTATCACTCAATAACAATTGATTACAATTCCCTACAAGCATACTGACTATAATAATGCTATGAACATGGAAAACAAACTGTGCCAGATTACTTTCAGCCTTGTGCAGCCACTTTGATCCAAAAGTTGGAAATACAAGATGGCTGCCGGCCGCATGGTCAACGTCAACGACACTACGATGAAAAGCCCTGTGGCCCTTTTCCAAACCGCGGCTTCCGCATGGACTCCGGCTTAGGCTATGTCAGTTTAATTTGAAACCGTGTGCTTTCGGTACGGAGCTTTGAACAGGCAGACGTAGCCTAAGCCGGAGGCCGAGGCGAAGCCTTGGTTTCGAAAACGGTCTGTGACCGATGGCTCACACGAAGATAGATGGGAGTGGCACCTTGACTTAGCCTCAATCTGCCAGTGTTGATCACATTCAATCAGAAATCGGCAAAAGCACGCACAGTCTCTGATCACCCGAAAGCATGTTACATTTTTGTTTTTAATTTAAAAAGTATTCCAACCCTAATAAAGTTGAAGTACTGTCAAATCATCAGTGCGTGTCAGAGTCAGAATACGTGCCGTCTCGAGTAACTTTTTCTCGGTAAGTTCAGAGACTGTTGACTCGCTGTGACACTGAAACCGGGAAAGTTTGTTCAAGAACTTAGCAGGAAATGAGCCCTGACTGACAGCCATTCTCCTTTAGTTAGTGCAAGAGGAAACTGTCTCAAAGTCTTGAAAAACAAAGACTTGGCCTAAAAAGATTGTTTGATAAGTGATACTAACTGTGATTGGCAGACAACATTAAAACTTACAGCTGGTTGGGCGGTGAACTCCAGACATACGTCAACTGGTCGGTAATCGGACCTGACGTATTAAGGATACGTGAACTACTCGTTTGAGGATACCGCGGGGCCACCCACTAGTATTCGTATCCAATTACGAGCGCGATGGTGGGGCGGAGGGCCAATCAAAAGGGTGGGTATTATGATTATGGTGAACGAGCAGTTGGTGGTAGCGGGAAATTAAGGGGTGGCCGTTTCTGTACAGAAACTGACCCAAGTCGTGAAACACTTTCACATTGGTTTATTGTAAACACGACACAGACATTGGACAGACCTCGTCCAGAAGGTGTAGTCAAACAACAACCATTTCACTCGTGGAATACTTGTCCTAAATCCACTTTATGACCAGTGTAGAAACTTGTGTAAATGATAACTTTGATGTGAGATATTGAAAGAAGGATTGTTTGTCAGAGTGGACATTGTTTTGTTGTAGCTTTCGTTGAATCCTTTAATTGGACAGGTTACTAGTTCTGACAGATTTATTTGTTTTCAATGTTCACATCTGGAGTTTTAAACAGCCCCATAGCTCTCGACCTCCTGTGATCGTTTTGTATTGAGTCATGGCTTGTAAGGAGTACGGACACTTTCTCTATGGCAAAACACAGTTAAAGAAGCGATGTTCATGCATGGAGCTATAACAGGAGCTCAATTGTTCATGCATGCAGTTTAAAATGTGTATCTCGTGGAATCTCGGGAATTCTCTAGAGGATTTTAGGGAGTGGGATATTTCTGTTCAAGAGGAAAATTATGTGTTTTAAAGTATGGGAACATTGGGGGGGCTATATACCATTTTCTTCCATATCGGGAATGTGTTGAAGGGTAATATAGTCAGGCCTGTTTTGTTTCTATGGGCATACTTCAAAGCATGATGACGCGGACATCTAGCCGTAGCCGTAGCTGCAGCCGCTAATTCGGATACGGCTTAACATTGCGTTGTTTGCGCAGACTGTAGTAATTTCTGCGTCCATTTTGTTTTCGTGCAACCGTTGAAAGTAAATGGTCAACAACTATGTCCCAAGGATAAGACAACATTGATCTAAATTTAGGGACAAGTTGTTTACCGAAAAACAGTCTCCCCAGTGAAGCGCGTGGCAATCCAATTATTAAATGTTTACCCTTTGGATGTGTTTTCTCTGCACATTAGCTTCACCGTTCCGTGCAGCCCCGTGATTGATCAAGTCGGCCCATCTGTCGCTGAGGGCGCCCTTCTGCTCTATCGGCTCAACTTATCTGAAAACCGAAGCAAATAAAAGACAAGCACCTGTACCGCCGCCTCACACAAATTACTATATGGTTTCAATCCTAGCCGGCGGCGTCCAAAATTGCAAGCTCCCTGTAACTGGTACTGTCTCCAATATTAGATTCTATCGTCCCGCGAGCGTTCTCTGCGCCTGCCAAAAGAAGCCCAACGCTGCCAAACAAAATCTGGAAAAGCCCGTTTGATGTATTATTTAAGGGTGTTTCTGGAGATTTTTCTGATTGTGTCTGGGAGGGCTGGGAAGTGAGCGGCCTGCACAAACCGAGTGGGCCCTTTCATCCGGGCCGCAGCCCGGTAGGATATCGGCGGTTCCCCGGTCAGAGGCAGCGGTCGTAGTTGATGATAATGTCAAGAAAGATTTGGGTTGGGTGGATCCGTGGTGATGACTAGATGAACCGATCCTAGCCTGGGTGAACCTCAAACCTTTACCCTCTTAGTCTGTAATAAGCACGGCACCACTGGGCCAGGCTGGGAGAGAGCGAAAGTACCTTCTTGGTGGTAAAACCTTCGGGGAGCAGAGGAAAATTTGCAAGTTGAAATCCAATCTAAAGACGCGTATCTTACGGGTGGTTTATGTCAACTTAATTATTGCTTTCAAAGCGAGTCGTGGGAAGCAGGATTATAACTTCTCACTTGTATCAAAACAATATTACTCAAAAATAACACATGCTAATGTACGCGCGAATGAAGGAGTAGAATCATTGTTTGTTTTGTATGTGATATATTTATTTTATTTGGGGAAAAATACGCTTAGAAACAAGTTCCAACTGAAAGCTCCCAGTTGAAACAACTCGAGATTGTTATAATTAAGTTGGCGGTTTCATCTTCCGCCCAGTAATTTCTCCACCGTCCATGACATCCCTTCCCCCCATCTTCTCCTTTTCCCTGTCAACTTATCCCTTCTCCCTTAGTCTCTAATCTCATTTCTTTCCTCACTTCCTTGCATTCATTTACCCTCAGACCTCCAGCCCTCAGCTGCCCAGTTGCCCCCTCACCAACCCCTCCCAGGCTTCCTTTGTTTAGTCACTGAATCTGTCCCCTGCCTTGGACCACTCATTGACATCATCCACGGGATTACATCCTCCATGCCACGCTCACTTATGCATCTCTCAACCTCCGCTCATCTCTACTTTTTCTCAAATTTGCCTTTGTCTCTCAGCAGCGTACTTCTCGTTGTTGCCACCCCCTCAATCGTCATTCATATCTTTCAAACCAACGACCACCATACCCCCTTCACTCTCTCTTTTTGTCCCAGACCCCCATCAGTCTTTGTCTCCCTGCCTAGTCCCCTTTTTCTTCATCTCGTCATTTTTGTAACCCAACGACCACCGCTCCTCTTCACACTCTCGTTGTACCCCATTTTCCTTTGTCCTTGCCTCATCCCCCTTCATGTCATACTTCAACCATACTTCAACCCCGTCCCCCTCTCTCTTTTCGTCCAACACCCCATCTTCCTTTGTCTCCCTACATCGTCCCCCCTCCTCAAACAACATCTAATCATTTTAACCCACCGCACCCCTTCACCCGCTTTCTGTCCCACAACTCAATCTTCCTTTGTCTCACTTCCTCGTCCCCCTTCTCTCCACCTCATCTCCGTCAACCCAATTCTACCACCCCCTTCCCCATCTCCTTTTGTCTCCCATCTCTCCTTGACCTCCCTTCTGCATCTTCTCAATCATCCATCCTCCCAGTATCCAATCTGTCCTCATCCCGCGCCTAGTTTAATCACATATGTCACTCGTCTTCCCTCCTCAATCTCATTCCTGTCAATGACCTTCAAGACCCCCCCCCCACGTCTCCATATTCCCGTCATGCCGACTGATCACTCCGAGTTGTGACATCTTCAGAGAAAAGACTGAACCTTTAGATTATATTTCCGTTGGCTGGTCTTGTCTGACTGATATATCAACCGGCCCGAGTCCTTCATTGCTCCGTGGAGCGAGTGCAGTGGAGTAGCGTCTATTACACAGAAAGCACTATCGGTCACTGCGGTATTAAAATGGCTTGGAGTCTAAAACAATCTGGAGAAGGAAGAGAGACGACTTGCGGTTTAGTCATGCTTCACACAGATTGACTATTCACAGTGTGTAGTGGCGCAGATTGCAGCGCCATTTTTTTTTTCTCTTACTAATAGTCACTCGAGTGTTGCCAATAAAGTGGCATGGATTTTGTCAATGTATGAGTAATTTATCCTGATAGCGAACTTGATTAAGAAAACCTTGATCGATATGTACTCGTTCTGATCTTCACGTTGGTGGGTACTTGATTTGCTATGTTTATTCAGTTATTTGTAAATATTTGCTGTGTCTTCTGGTGACTGAAGAGGTGCTTTGAACATTACACCTGGACGCAATGACATCAATCTGCTAAGCAAATTGAGATGGTTAAAGGAGTAAAGTAGGAGCCAGTCAAAAGTAATATACATTGCATGCCATTTTGTCTGGTAACCTGCTTCTACTTAGCAAGAAATGTCCGTGCTTAGCAAGTTCACTGATATTTAAATTAAAGCCCGTCTTTAAATTCGACGTTTCAACTGAATGGTGTGCATCAAGCAGAAGAAAAAACTGCAAAATTGTGTGTCATTCAGTAAGAATACCCTAACAGTTTTCAACATTGAGTTAATTGTTGTCATGTTCAAAGCTCAGTAAGATATAACATTTGAAGGTGCACTTTTAGGGGCGGATACTCAGTGTCATTGCCCCCCCCCCCTTCTGCCACCCATCCCCAGATCGACCGAGTGTTATCTTGTCCGGTCATCTCGGGCTTAATGGCCTTTGGGGTTACATCAATCTCCAGATTGACTTCTTTTATTTCAGTGTAATATTTCGAAAGTTTTTAATTGGTAAAATGCTAATTTTGCGGTCGAGATGTCTGAAATAAGTCTCTAGATACCAACTCGACATGATGAATAGTTTGACCGGTAAGTGGATGTAGATTAGAAAGCTCTGGATGATTCTACGTAATACAAAGAAATAAAAATAAAAAATACACTGGAGTGTATCAGCGGCCCAAATGATGTAAAATGAGCCGTTTAAAATGGAGATTTATTCCAACACCTTCCATTGAAACCACAGCCTTACAGTCACTCCGTCACCGGGGGATGGACCGTGAATTACCCGAGGGTTGCACCGTACTAATTAACTATTGGGCCCCACTAATAGAATGCCACTGCCCGCTGCTGTTGATGATGTTAATGTAGACATCCATGTAATAAGGGGCCGTGTGGATTGTGGCGGCTAGGTAAAGAGGAACTATGCGGCAGTGGAGTGGCTAATGGGAAATGACACAAGCAAATAAATGACCAACTCTGATAGATGTAGAGCGAAAGTAGTGAAGAGATATGTAATGACAATGTGTGCGGCTGGATATTATGCTGGGAATGAGGAGTAGGGTTATTGAACTAGGCGTCGGTTGCATTTACCGTATATACGAAGGGGCGGCCATCTTGAATTTCCCCATTCAACTCAATGTAACCATACCGAGGCTAAAACAAAAGGTTCGGCCATATTTATTATGAGAAAAAGTAGTCATGACTAATGGCACACAACAATGTAAATAAAGAAAGGTACATCTTTTAAAAAATTAGCAACGAATTTAGAACTCCGAATTAGCTTAGTTCGTGAAGATTGTTGGGCAATTCTTGATTGGTGTGTGACCGAATTGCACAATTTCCCCAATGCTCTTCCCGTCTTGTTAAAACAATGTAAGTGAACTGTATAATCTACTATATGAATTATAATTTACTTGACCATGTCTTAATAGTGCCATAAAGATTAGTGTCTGAATAGTTAACGCAAGAGGGCGCTAAACAACTAACTTAATTCTGACTTGAACAATTACTATTGAAAAAACAGCTTCATGAACGGCAGTACTGGAAACGTAGGTGTGGACATTTTCATCATTTTTTACTAATGAAGGCAAATTAAAAACGCACGGGGAAAAGGAGGGAAAAGTAATGGCTGCCTAAGATGAACCTAAAGACGTTGGTTGTCACAAAATTGTTTGCCTGGAAACTCAATCAAATTCGGAGTCGATGCACGCAGAACCCACCGAGAGTTGCACGAGAGAGGGCTGTGTGGTCGCATAGGAGCAAGGAACAGACGTAACCCCCCAAACTAACTTATGAGTTTAAGCAGCATTATGAGACATTTTGACATCTTGAAAGTGAAGTCTTTCCGAAGCAGAAGGTGGCATCCTTTAGACAGATGAGTGAAATGGAAGAACAAAAAACCCACCCAAAAATAAATCTCGGTGTAAGTAAACTATTTGATGGCAACGCCAAGGGGAATCTGAGCACGACATGTCCCAGTATTATGATATGGCGGTTAGTTTACTTGATGTCGCCTCGCATAATTAAAAGTAAACACGCAACAGAGGTCTGATCAGCGGTAGAATCGCCTCCGGTAGCCCGGCGAGCGTTCTCGCCTCAGCACGCTAGCCGTCAAACGTGCCTCGGAATACCACAAACACTCCGTCTAAGCGCACACTCCACGATATAAAAACACTGTTTTTGTTATAACTGCGTGTCAAAACCGATAGTGCGGACAATTTAGGGCAATTTGTTGAGGGGCAACGTCTGCAAAACATTACAATAAAAACAGGATGTTCCTACTTACTAGGATGATATGAGCGACGTGATGAGAGGGGAATATCGGGATTTTCCTCGGGTAGAAAAACAGAAGGGATGTCCGAATTCTCGGAGTCATTGTCCGGATCCCTGAGGCATGCATACATGCGGGAAGCCGTTCTACTTCAAGAGCAATTATTTTGAATTTGTTTGCGAAAAAAATTGGCCTAGAATGAATGATAAAGCTCTGGATTGAACACTTTTGTTTTTATATACTCAGTAGTTTTGTGTCTGCTGGTGATTAACGACGGTGAAAATTGTCTCTCTTAAACATCTGGCACAATATTATGC
>CM021545.1:10618978-10629260 GCA_010994315.2 Pisaster ochraceus | reverse complement strand
TTTTTACCCTCAGAAAAGTCAGCAAAATTGTAATTATGTAAATAGCCAGAAAAGTCTATTAAAGCCTAAACCACCTTAGACTTGGTTTCAAGTCTGAGATCGTGGCTATTAATTTCTCTGCATCAGTCCCGCAAAACTTCCCCCTTAGATTGGCTATCACTGTGGGTGGTTATTCCACAAGAGGGCGCTATTTCCAGCTTTCATCAGATAGACAACAAACCTCGCTCACAGACTTGGAAGTTGGAACCAAGTCTAATACCACCTGTACATGTAGGTCGGTCCTAGTACTCAATAGCATTGCGCCACCTTTCCCAAAGGACCAAATATCATGCCTGAAATAGGTGGTCCAATCTATATTTAGATACACCTCACAAAGATGTGTAAGTATAACAAACTACCTGAAACAGAGTTACCTGCTGTTAAAACAAGCAATTATTTTTGTATTAATTAAACATAACCAGAATATCACCTGGTACTGGACATCTTGTCATAAAATGTAGCCCTTTTGTTCTTGAATCTTTCCTCCTCACCCAAAAGGGTTTCGAAAAACCCCAAAAAGGAACAGACCTACATGAAAATTACCCCAGAGGCGTGAACACAAACCAGTCATATCGTCATCTTATCCACCCAAACAGTATTAAGACATGACAATAATGCCAAGCTATAATCCCGAAACGTCCACCCGTAACCTCACTCACGGAATTGATCACCGGGACATAGCTGCCACAGGTGTACTCTCGGTGACAAAGCGACGATTACATGCTATTCATCTTTTTTCGATCCGACGCGAGACAAAGTGGCTTGAAAATGTTCCGCAGACCACCTGTTGATTTCCCACCGAATCGGGAAGCAGAAATGTTCACGATCCGTTTGGCGTGAGATTAAACCTATTAAACGCACCAGAGTCTTTTAAATAAACTAATAAATCCGCTTAGTGAATTAATAAGACCAATAATGATCGTAACTCTGAATTTTTTTCATCAGGTTTTTCAAGACGTATCCCTTAATTAAAAAGGGTGTATAACAATCTCCTTTCCACATTCTACTTTCTCAAACTAATAAGTTTTCAAAAAGAAAAACACATTTGCTATTCCAATCCTTATTGTGCAGGATTGGTAGAGCTGACAAAAATAGTCGCAGACAGTGTTCATAATTTTGTGTGATCAACCATATTAAAGACATGAAATAACAAACCTGTGAAAATATGGGCTCAATCCGGTGAGTGAGCCAGGAGAAAATAATGAAAAATCTTTCACACTTTTCAGCATGTTATGAATACATTGCCCTTAACTTCTGTTGTAACAACCGATACCAGCTGTTGCGGCTTTTCATTTAGACTTTCAGATACAGTTTTCTCGAATACGAAATCATCTCAGAAACAAATGTATTTCACAGAATAAAAATGGTTCTAGTGTGTACTTCATAACCATGAAAGCTTTCAGACTAAAAGTAAACAACGGTGTCCCCCTTACCCATCCTGTATAATACCTTTAAAATCAGCTTGTATTGTTGTGTGTTTTTTTACGTGAAGATGCCGTTACACAGCCAATCAACTAATCAAACCAGATTGGTTTGTGTCTGGAATTTTGTCACGCACTAAAGAAAAAGAGGTAAAAAGGTATCAATGGCGGTATGTTTGTCTCAACAATTTAGTTATAAAATCAATTCACCGTTTGACCATTTGGATAAGCGTAATAACATTGTTGTTACAGTTTGCGCTTTGCGTCTGTACTCTTAGCTTCGATCGCTTTTTTTGGGGGGGGGGTGCCATCTCAGCTCGAAGTGACATCGATTTTATTTTGACATCCGGTGAAAACACAAGACTGGTATGAACAGAGATCAATTTCTGACTTTGCTCTCGTGACACAAAGACGTAGTTTTTTGGGATCTTCTTGTCGATCATTGAGAGAGGTGAAGATCCAATCTGGAAGAAATCTCACGACAGTCTCGGCGAGAGGTTGCGAGGAATTTTAAACAAAAAACCGTGCGCACAATCTTGCGTGTTCATGTTTAGGATACAGCCAAAAAAAACTACAAGACAGGTTGTAAACTTTTGAATGCGTTGTAATCAAAGGCGATGAAACAACACAGTTGTCTTGATATCCTGTTTCCTGAATCGTGATGAAAATACTACAGACCTGCCGGGATTTATCTTCCATTTGTACTCGGACATGGATTTAATTTTGATGGAAAGTGCTGCGATCCTTCGCCAGTTTAACACATCGTTTAACAACTTCCTTGAGAATCAAAGGTAAGGTGTGTGTAAAGTGGATATTGTATACGGATGCAGGAATGCGAAGACGGGGAGAAAATTCGCTAATAATGTAAAATGTGATTGTGTTTTAAATAAAGGCAGAGTTTGTTGGCTGTTTTGTCACCCAATTCCCAGTTGGTTTGGGAACAGATACAAAAAATTGGAGATTTATAAAGAATACAAGATAAAGATGTTCACAGAACACAAACTGAAGAAAAGGTGTATGGTGTTTTCTCCTGAAGAAAATATGTCTTAAGATGTGACAAGAGTTGTTCATTGGAACATCTTCTGTGGCTCACAACAGACGTGAGATAACCCCAAATATCAAAATCTTCTCTTGCACTGATTTCAAAAGATGTGACTCCAGAAACAGTGATGATGCTTCAAGGAGGCAGAGCGATACGTCTTATCCTTGCAACTTCCGTCTGGAGACTCACCATCCAGGCGACAACATCATCCAGGAGTCCGTTCCCAAAAGTTCCTCCCAGCTCGATCAGGAAGATTTGCTTCTCCGAATAATAGAGAGAGAAGACGGATTAGCTGCATTTGGTAAGACGCAAGATGAAGCAGGAGGAAGGGTGGCAGGAAACCAGCGGGTAGCTACGGGTACCAGTAGTGAGTCTCGTGATGGGAGTGACTTAACCATGGATGTAATCGGGTGTCTGCCAGATAACACTCAACAGGTATGTATATCAGAACAGCTGACTGCGATATACCCAATTAGCAGGATTGATATTAAAGGATCAAAACATCAGTGTTTAACTTTAGTCTGAAAGCTTACTGATTGAGAAGGTCATGGTAGAATTTTGTTTACCCTGTGAAATATTTCCCTCTGAAATGAAGTCATATTTGTGAAAAATGTATCTGAAAACCTAAAATAATTTTTCTAAAAACCAAGAGGTGATTTCGGTTGTTACAACCAAGTTATTAAGGACAATGTGACACTGAATAATTGTGCATTGTTTTTCATAATTTTTTTCAAAAAAATAGTTAGTTGCCTGACGTTTTGACCCTATTTTTTCCTGAATTACACAACAGATTAAGCCCAGGTTTACACAGGTTTGTTATTTCATGGTTGATCACACAAAAAACGAACACTGTCGGCGACTTTGTCAGCTGTACTAATACCATCAACTGAGAATGTTTTATGAGAGAGTGCTTCAGATACAAAAGTTCGATTTTCTCAAAATTTAATTTACACAAAAACTGTGTGTGAAACGAACCCAGCTCCTTTTCTGTTTTGTTTTTCAACTTCTTGAGCGCATGTGCAATCTTTCACTTCCCTCAATGATAAAAACCCATGACTAGCCTTCCCTTCAGTAATTTTGATTTTTTTGTTTCTTGTTTCTTTCCAGGCCATCAAAAGTTTTTCAATCAAAAGGGAGACGGAGCATCTCGTCTTATCATTCCCATTCATGGCTGACATTCTGAGAAAATTAACTCTCAAAGACTGGACCAAGTCTAACAGAATGAACCACTTGATGCTCTGCGACCATTCTTTAAGACTGACAAGTTCTCACCGAGCTGCAGTAACTCTTGCGCCTGATTTCGAGAGGTTCGTCAGCTTCGCTTTTGCATTTGCAAATGAACTTTTATTCCACTATTTTCGAATATTAAACACTGCTTTCTAAAACCTCCCAGGGGACCTCAGGGAAGCCCAGAAAGGGTTATATGGTGTGTTTTTTTAACTCGGACCTTGCGTCAGTTTGACCCATTTTGGGTTAATTTGACGCAGATTCCGGATCATTCTAACCCAGAAATGGGTCAGGCACCAGACCCCGAAATTGTTTTGAGTGTGTGGTTGGTCGTGTGGTTGGTCGTGTGTTTGTTTGTTTGTTTTTAAACCATGAATGCCGGTTGAAAGAGAAAAAACTTTTATTTTTATAAATGTAGTTCAAATCATGACATTGTTAATTTAGAGAAATGGGAATGCGGTGAGTTATACAAAAGTGTCTCTTTTTCTCTCTTTCTGTTTATAGACTGGCTCTATGCGTGGTCCAGTTTACCATCTACCGCAGCGATACCAAAGAGGGCGTACGGCAACATTACAAGCATTTACTCTCCGTCATCTCCCAAGACTTGCCAAAGATACCTCTTCAATTTCCCGTAAGAAGTTCCAGAACTAAAAACCATAATAGCTTTTTGATGATAAGTGTATACAAAGGAAGGCTGTAAATAAAGGAAGGTTGTACAGACTTTAATGAACATTTAAGAAATGTCTTTGTTTGATAACCTTTTTTCCTTTCTTCTGTTTGTTTGTCTGTGTGCAGCGTATCGTAATCCTCGATAATTCAACAGACCCCGAGGTAATATCATCCCTTTGTACCGAATTATGGTGCTCTATGTCCCCGTCGTGTCACCGTAGAACACACGTAAGTTTAAAATAATTTCGGTCATTCGTATACAAGCAACCAGACTACATTTTTAACTTCTTGCCGCAGTTTGGTTTCTCTGATTTGAGTCTGAGGAGTAGACTTTTTCATGGTGCAGCAATCTTGATTTTCTTCCTTTCAAATCAATGTAACCAAACCGAGGCTGGAAGGAGAAATAGTCTGGTTCCTTTTTGTACAATGATTAGCACACATTACTTTTATTGGATACAATTAGGAACATAACCAAGATGTTTACTTATTGCCTAACACTCATTGGCCTATTCATTTTTCTTCTCTTTCTCTCTCTTTTTTTATATATGTAGTATGTTTTTCGTTTCAATAATGTTCAGGTAACCCCATTGATGTTTGGAGTAACTAGGCTCAACACTGGAGTCTTCCAGCAATGTGTGGACGACACATATACCGCCCTCTCGGAACAAGATAGGGACCGTTTTCTGTCCCTCATCAAACTTCTGCTCTCAAGGAAATGTTCACCAAAAGAGATGATGAAAACAGAGAAGCTTTTAGGGGTGAGTGTATGTCGAAGACGAAGTAAATTGTTAATGACAGGCAGACGTTCAGGAATAATAATAACGCCAAATGATGATTTTTAACCATTGTATATGAATGAAAAACATAAATAATTGTTGACAAAAAATATTCTTGCATTGGCCGGGAATTGAACCCGGGTCTCCCGCGTGGCAGGCGAGAATTCTACCACTGAACCACCAATGCTAACTGACAACGAGTGGAAAACGCGTGGCTAAATTCTGTGCACTTGCTGTTTAGCAAGCAGACGGCTGTTTTAGTATTGTAAAGTAGCTTTGTAAATACGGTGCCAGTTATTATTCAATGCGATAGTTTATTTTGCAACAGCCGTGAGTCCAATCTGTTTACTTTATAAATAGGGGATCGGACCATGATCGGACAGACAGGTTGGTTATCGTTTGTTTTCAGAGTGTTTTAGTTTACTTTGGAAGTCATAATTATAATATATATCATAACCATGGAGGTAGAATTCTACCTCCATGATCATAACCCACAAGCATTAACCAACTATTCCTACCACCTCCATGCATTAACTGCAAGAACCCTCGTTGAATGGAACCTACTACAGTACCAGTGTATGTATAAGACTAAGAGAAGCACCTTCAATAGACTCATTCAAGACTAGGCTAGATAAAATCCAAATGACCACTTTCATAAGGGGAGCTCACCACTAATTTGTGTCTACTTGCCCCACCACACCTGCAACTTATATATCCCTTAAGCCTTGAGGAGTTTGTTGCAGTACTCGACAGATACAGATACAGATATAAAAGTTATATCAGACCATGGAGGTAGAATTCTACCTCCATGATCAGACCTGGCTTTTCAACTTTGAGATGAAAAGACATTTTCCTTTTTGCAAAATGACACATGATCACATCCATTGCCTTGGATTTGGAATTGGATGGCCAATTTAGTTGGGCTGTAATACTCCTACAAGTCCTAGTCCAAGCTCCTAGAACTATTGCGGTTCGCTCTGCTGTCGTCCCCACGAACTATGTGGTTCGCTCCGCCATCGTCTCCACGAACGTTCTTGGAGACGATGGCGGAAGTTCTAGGACTAGGCTGTAGTGTGTGTAGTGTTACTGTTATGTCTTAATCTTAGTTGCCATTACAATGATTTGGCGACTTTGATAAGAACCGATGTTAAAAGAGAGCCATAACACTAACACTAACAGCCCAACAAGGAAGGTGGGCTAGCCAATTTCCGACTATGGATGGTCAGGGGTGGATTTCACAAAAGCAAAGAGTTAAGACTAGTCTTATCACGAGTTAGGACGAGTTACTCGTCCTACTCGTCCTAACTAAGGACTAGCCTTAAGTTTGTAATAACTCAGTCCTAGGACTAGTCCTAAGTTAGGACTGTCTTTGTGAAATCGACCCCTGGACTCTGCTCTGTGAAACTGTTGAAGAAAGGGCACCGTGGCCAAGACCAAGGCAACAAATGTCATGGCTTCTGTGGCCTCCCACACCACGGTCCCTGTGAGTGTAATTCTAGCTAGGGTAGGTCAAATAAGTAATAATATCTGTGAGTGTAATTCTAGCTAGGTCAAATAAGGCGGATAATATCTGATAATTTATTTAGTTATGATTTTGTTCTTTGGGTCTTCCTCCATATGGTTGATCAAAGAAAAATTGACTAGGGGCAGAGCAGAACTTGAATCACAGTTCATAGGTTCAAGTTCTACTAGTACTCCTGTCAACTTTTCTTTGTTCAACCCAAAAACCATACAAAACTTACTCAGTCGGATTCCCTTGAGTTGAGTTTTTTTTACTTAATTCTCGATTATGAGTTTTAGCTTTATCAAATCAAGTCAAGTCCAAGTAGCTGGACTGAACACTTTTCAAGATTTGGATAAAGCCGACATTGTAACTAAATGGTAACATTTGCCACAGTAAAATTTCAACAGCAAAAAAACAGCCTCTGTCCATGTTCAGTGCTGGTCTTTCTATCGTTTACTGAATAAAATAAAAGCTGGTACCGGCTCAATATCCATTGCCTCAATTTTCCATGAATCATTTCACATGACAAGTGACAGAAGTGTTATGTTTAGGAATTTCTAAACTTCTTCCTCCAAACTGTTGACTAATTTGTAATCAAAAGCATGTACATCTGTGAGATTGATTTTGAACTGCATTCTACAGTGTTTGTATGATTAGTTTTATATTAATAATCTTTCACCTGTGCGATGCTTTATGAACTTAGAATTTGAAACAATTCAATATCTCTTCTCTAGAACAAGATTGTGCCGGCGGCCATCCGGGAATTCTGGATGGTATGGGGTCATGAACTCCTTAAACCTTTGATATTCCCGGTTGCCAAGGTAACCTGGGATTCAGAGGATCATGATGACTCTGCAGAGATAAGCTGGAAGCCATTGTTTAATCCACATTGGAGAGCTTTGAACAAAACCAACAGCAATCCGCAGAAGAAGAGGAAGGTCATGAAAGGGGTCATACAAGAGGTCGTCAAGAGATTAAAAGGTCAAGTCACCCAAGTCACAGCAAGTAAGTTCTTTGTATCATTGGCTGATGAAAGTAATTTATTCAATACATTTAAATCTGTGATAGTTTGAAAAGTTGTTTCTTTAAAAAAAAAGTGCATAAAGGTGATCAATCCAATTAAAAGCAGAATTTTAAACACATTGTTTACGTTATTAATATATTTATAATTTTATAAAGTGATGTATGTTATTCCTGGATTTCAGAGGAGCCAATGAAATCAAGACCGAGCCTGTGTCGCTGTGACTTCTGCTGTAGACATACAACCCAGACATCCTGTTCTAGTAGCACATGACACAGAACTACTTGAAGTTTGACATGGTGTCCGCTCGTCTGTGATCTGATTGGTCATGTTTCTATGACGTTGCATCGTTTATGTGGATCCTTGCCAAATAGTGTCAGCGTTAAGTGTGCGTTCTATTGAGGGCCTTGCAGCTTTTATTCAAATTTGATAAGGTTCTATTTGTTGTGTTTCTTTGGTAAATATCCTCACCAAGCTGGGGGTATACTGAGTGGATATTGCGTTGAACCTTCAAGATTTAAGTTCGAAGGCGGTGTTGATTCCAAGACATTGTAGTCACTTGCCACTGTTGAGATTATCTGCAATAATTTAAACTATGATCTTCAGCTCTTTTTTTGTAGGTACAAAAGCCAACAAAGTATCAAAAACAGAATGAATTGTTTAAAGGTAGGGTCATACTTTGGTAATACCCCGAAAAAAATAAAATTGTGTAATTTCTATCCGAAAGCTTGCTTGTTAAAAGATGGTGATGGTACTAAAAGCGTTCCTGAAAGTTATTTAGTCTGAAATGATTTAAAAGTCAATAAAATGATGTTGAAATCTTGAATCTTCAAAACTCGCCTCAAGGTGCGTTTTGGAGATTCATATTTCCCTGGTGTCCGTTTGTGAATGCTGAGTCCAGAGATGCGGTTGGTACCCGCTTCACCTTGCTAAATTAATGTGGACATTTTGCCTATTGATGAAAAAACCACGACAGTTTTTATTTCGGTTGTCTCAATAAGTAGACACTCCATACAGCTGAAACTTTCACAAGTTGACCTGTACATGTATCTTTATTGACAGTTTGACCTATAAGTCAGCATTATGTGACAAAAACCAATCTAGTATCACCCTACTTTTAAAAGACACTGTCAATATAAGTTTTATTTTGTTTGTTGAGATTAAATTCTGTATATAATTCACAAATCCTCGTCTAACTTGTATTTTGTTTAATAGTACTATTGACGATAATTCCTCGTGGCGTTTTCCTTGTTGAAGGACTAGGGGAAGTTGAATGTAATTATTTTTCTTTGAGAGTTCGGATATTGCATTGAACGGGCATTTTGTTTGCAGTTTGCAAATAGTTCAGAATGTTCGAAGGGAATATTCCTTTGGTTTGGATGCTGTTGCAAAGATTTGGATTAGAAAGCTGGCTGTTTCATGATGAAGTCTACAGTTTAATATTTGAAGCAAAGAATATGCAAATGTATAACAATAGAACATGGGCCCTCTGTGTGCGTTGTGCAGTAATTTCCACAAAAATTATACAAGAACTTTCCCTGGTGACTGCTATGTATTACTATTAGTTCTTTTGGCCGGTTGTAAAAAAAAAAACTTTTGTATACAGTTTATCACACAAAGATAACAGAAATTGCACTTTGGCGTTTATTTTGTGAATACCAATCAGGTGATAAGTGTACCTCTATTGCCTCATTGATTATTCACAGACAGAGACTGTCCTGGCTTCTCTCATTTGGAAATTCAAA
This sequence comes from Pisaster ochraceus, assembly GCA_010994315.2. Taxonomy (NCBI): domain Eukaryota; kingdom Metazoa; phylum Echinodermata; class Asteroidea; order Forcipulatida; family Asteriidae; genus Pisaster; species Pisaster ochraceus. Next base: position 10,619,816 of record CM021545.1, on the reverse strand, counting down.
GTGTCTGATCTTATAAACAGTTGCAGGTATGCCACGTGTCCTCGTTTCTCCGTGACCCAAGAACCGCAGTGAGCGAGAAAATGTCTACCAGCACAAACCAAACAAATAAACTAATTTGCAAAGAGCCGGGTATCGTCAAACGAGATAATTGATAATGTCTTGATTAATGGGGTTTGTGTGTAGGCTTTATGACCAGCTTATTGGCCTCGTAGAATAGCAGTATTTTAGTTTATAATTTTGGATGGTAGTTGGCATAAACATCGACTTCAATATCTGAAACCCAGCTTCATAGACTTCTGTACTTTTCTTCTTGTCCAAAACAAAAGTAAATAAATTTGCTCTAATATGTTGATGCCGAATCGAGCAAGGACTATTGCGGATTCAGAAGTTACTTTTCAAGCAATTTTCGAATTTTGTATTTTGTGAAATATTATCATTCTCCACTGTATTTCCTTATAGGTTAAATAGTGTTGCCCATAAGTGAGAGAAGTAAAACTATAGGCAAAGTATACCTTTAGTTTTTGAAACCGTTCGATTGTTTTAATCCAATATAAATGTAGATAATAAATAATACATCCTGTAAAAGAAATTCATTTCAAACGAAGGTGGTCACGTTTTTGAGATATCACCGAAAACCCGGAGCGAATAATGTCCACGCATGAAGAATAATCCCTAAATAGAAATATACAACCTGAGAAACGTTTCTGACAGAAACGTTTCTCAGATTCTAATTTTGGGGAACAAAAACTGATATCTTTTTCAATGACCACATTATTTTGAACTAAAATGTTTTTCAAAATATTTTATACTATCGAAAGCTGCTGTACTTCTCACAAAG
>CM021545.1:10587706-10599139 GCA_010994315.2 Pisaster ochraceus | reverse complement strand
ATATTATTATTATTATTATTAACATTTCCACTATTGTCTGACCACCAGCATGACCACCAGCATGACCACTAGCTTGTCTTTTCACCAGTCCGTCAGCTTTTTCACTAGTCCATATTTGACATTAAATAGGGATGGCTTCCAACACTGAACTAGCCAACCGGACCACTTAGACTGTAGGGACAGAGTTGGACAATTTCAAACTGCATGCTTTCAGTCTATTTCTTGCATACTAATTTGAGTCATTTCTAACATTTAAATGAAGAAAATCGGTTTAGGGGTTGCGAGGATACGGTCATTTTAAATTTGGCTATAATTTACTTTTTCCGTCCCATATTGTCTATGGCATTCATGGTGAAATAATAGCGACAACGGAGAGTTAATTAGAGAGACTTTTTTATTGGTCCTCAGGTGTTTAACTGGCATTTGGCCACTGTAATTATGGGAGAGCGTTGAACAGCTAGGCAATCACCTTCATCAAAGACCCTAGCCAATGCTGCTTTGGTGGCCCTCACCCCTTGAAATGTTCTACTGTACATACATAGTATCAGTAGAAATTTAAATTTCCCTCATATATAGTCATGTAGTCAGAGGTGCCCTGTACTTTGGACAACTGCCAAATGTCCCCAGAATCATAATATTACTTCAGTTCAGGTCAAAGATTGAGAGTACAAGTTGGCAGGACAAGATTTGGCAAGGATTCAAATTGGCATGAGTAAGTTTGTGAGGTTCCGAGTTTGGCTCATTAAAAAAAAAGGAAAAAAAGTTGCGGCTGTGCAATCTGTAGCATGAGCTAATTGGTGATAGTTTAAAATACATACATTGCAAAGATCATAACAAACTGTGTATGGAGTTGAACAAATGCCAAATTTTTCTATGGTGCCTCATGACAAAACAACAAAATGTACATTAAGATTGTCCACGCATCTAAATTACTTTTTTTTTTTGGGGGGGGCTTTCATTTTAAATTACAATGCAAGCAAGTGGAGTCTACAGATTATAAAATTACATAACCAAACAGGAATTGAGATTTGTTTATTAGTTTCACCATGGAGGGAGGTAGAAATGAAACGTGATTTTCACACGACCTTTTCCTGTTTTTAAAACCTTTGCATGAATTGGGGGAAAAACAAGAACTCTGCAGATGAGAAAACTCTCAATTATAATAAATGTACGAGAATGGATTGCCAACTCATATGGTAAGTGCTTCTTTGTATGAAAATGTATACAGTTCACCAATTTTGTCGAGTGGTTGGCCTATATAGCAACTACATCAACAACTGTTTATGTCAGGTTGAGTAAAGGGCAAAGTTCGAGTTAAGTTTAAGATGAATCAAAATAGTTGTCAGTTCCTTCATAAACATAAATACACATAATAAAAAACAAACAAACTGTACTCTGAAACAGCTAAAAAAAGCATTAAAACTTTGGAACAAAAAGTAAAGAGGTACGAAAGAGTTGTTTTGCTCAACATTAAAATATTTCACTTGAACGTGGGTTTTCACATGAAGCAGAGGACTGTTTTGAAAACCGGATGTCTACATAATCAATTTTTGTTACCTTCATACTAAAAATGCTTAATTGGTAGTGCAAGTCTTGCGCATTTTCAAACACTTGGTCCCAACCATATTGAGTTTTACGTGTGCATGATTCTGTTCCTTCAAATGCTTTAGTTTATGACTGAACAAATTGTATCTTATTGTCGGGAAAGTACAATTTAGCCATCAAATAAATGAAAGTAAGATAATTTTTTTTAAATCACAGAAGAAAACCCAAGAAGGAGATTTGACCTCTGTTTCCGTTCACCTTTAAACAATTAAGGTCTTTGCCCAACTGATGTTCATGTTGTGTCGAAATTGTCGCACAAACTCGGGCGTGATGGCAAATGTGGTTTCTAAAACTTAACCATCCTCGGCAAGTTTTAATGTTGTGTCAATCTTAAATCTTCACACTTTATTTGTATAAATTGCTATGGGTGTTGTATAGTAAAAGAATAATTTTGCATTTAGCATTTGTAAAGAAAGTTGATTTCAAATCAAAATATAGTCTTCGTTCTAAGTCAGGGGGTAAGTTTGTACTATCCTTGTTTTTTGATACGCGCGAGACTTAAACAGTCTATGCTCCCAGTGTGCTTGGTTGAGCATGATTCTGTACTAGGACTGCACTTGGTTAAACAGGAAGCCATTTATACGGAAGCAAACGAGAACAAGACCCAGTGTTCAACCTGCACTTCCTCTTGTCAGATCTGACCAAGAAAAACAAGCAGGAACAGCCACAGGATATCTTTTGGAAAATGTCTGTACGTGTAGCTTTGTGTGGCGTTCTCATCTTTGTCTTTTTTGACTTACTGTACCCCTAGGCACCCAATATTAAAAGCGTTTTTTTTTTTATAACCAGAGTGATGCAACTGACAGATCGCGTGCGTTCGTGTGTGTGAAGATTTGACAATGCCCAGTGAGCGTGCCTTGTACATTATGCCATAATGAAACGTGATCCGCTGCTATTTTTGTGTGTGTATGACTGTTTTTTCGTGTTTCTTGGGTGAGCTTTGCTTAAGGAAATCGATCAATCTTTAGCACGCATTCATGCTAACTGCAGTGCTACCCATTGGTGGCATGTTTCCTGTAGTATACAGTAGCAATTCTGAAGCTGCTAACTGATTCCAATTTACATAAAAATGAATCCACTCTGTCCGTGTACACTGGCCTAGAACGCCTCATGGAGGAAGCGGAGGCTATTAACTCCGTTGCCCCTGGTCATTGCCTTGGTGCCCCTTGAAATGTCCCTTGAAATGTAGACATTTATATTTCCCTCATAGCGGACCCCTTTTTTCAACCAGTTAAAACCGGCTATTTTCTCTGAATTTCCGGAATAATTTTTTCTTTGCCTCTGGCCCTTGTGACCTGAAAATACAAAATTCACGTATGCATGTGGGAAAACAAATGGTGTATTATAACACGTCAACCAGTGTTAACTTGGTAATGTGAAAATCTACTTCATGTCATAACATCAATGAAGTACATACATGGATCAGGCCTACATGTTATTTTAGTGTATTTTTCATGTTGAAGCCTCTTTGGTTGTTTCAGTTTTTCTTGGGTCACAGATTGAATAATACCATGAACTGCTGGGCTTGAGTTTGGTGGGGAACAATCCACAAGACTGCAGGGCATGACGTAGCTCAAAACATTTACTGGGCCAGAACATTTGTCACAAGACCAGAATCAAAATGAGGAGACAAAATAAACAAAACATCTTCACAGTGACACAGTTAAAACTGCTTTATTCAAGAACAAGCACTAGAAAGAGAAGATTCATATTATGGGTACATGTAAAAATTTCATACTCAACAGAATTGAAAGGTATTTTTTTTAACTCAAAGTCAACATTTAAACAAAATGTTTAAAATTAAAGATGAGGTGAGGCATTATTCTTCACAGACGCATCACAGACGCAAGAATGTTGGATTGTCCTGTCGCAGATTTACTGGCCCGACGACGCTAAAAACACTGGCCTTGGGCCTCTGGTCCTGTGTTAATTTCAAGCCCTGTTACTGTAGTTGAACTGTAGTTTGGTACACTGTACACTGATTTCATAAATTTGCTATATTGATGAACATTATGCATTGTTTAATTAAATTGCATTACAGATTATTATTTTTTTTTTTAACTTCCATTTAGTCATGACAACAGCGTTCGGCTCAGTGAGTAGTAATTACCTAGGCCACAATTCAGTAAAATTATGTAATTTAAGATGGCAGGAAGAGATGGACGGTGAATGCATGACCTTAAAAAACACCTTAATTCATTCAGGTATTAGGCATGAGCAATAGTTAGACAACAAAGGCCATGTTCACAATGCTGTTTAAGGAAATTTATTTCTGTGTAAAATTTGTGCGTTTACAAACATGACAAATGAAATAAATTGACCGACCGACCTTCCAACTGTGGATAGTGTGCAAGGCAAATTATTATGCATTGATTGATTATTTCCCCCCACATTTCTGCCAAAATTGTTGATGTACTATGTGTGTACTACATATTAATTGCCATGACGACAGATCAAGCTTGTCTTTACTTGGCGTGGCGATGTGATGTCAGTCAATTATGAAGTCATGCCTGATCAATCTCTCGCAGTTAATCATCTACAACAACAAATCGGCTTAGTCTGATGAACTTATCATATGTGTAAAACAACAGTTACAACGCGGTGGTGACAGCGATTATTGTCACTCGTGTGATTGTTCTAAATTGATTGCGTAAAATACATTCATGGCATTCGTACAATGTGTACAAGATGTGCAGCTCAAATTCAGAAATGGGGTGTTCAAATTGAAGGATGTGCATAGTATTTTCTCCACTTTTTATCCCTTCACAAGAAAAGGGCTTTAAAAAAAAAAAACACCGTTGTGACTGGTTTGTTTGAGTCGCGTGTTTAGGATCCATGTGCACGTACTGTACCTCAGTCCTAGGCAAGCCAATGCTGCCATTGTCTCAAGCTAGACGTATTAGCACAGTACACAGTGTTCTCCTGTCAATATGCCAATTTCTAATTGCAGAGCCCGGTACCCACTTATTGGTGCCCTTGACACAGCTGCCATAGCAACACTGTATCGGCAAGATTCCGAAGGTTCTATCCAGTGAGTGAGGATTTAGAATATCATCCGGGGGGAGGAGGGGGGGGGGGAGGTGGGGGTTGGTAGGCGGGGATGTGACGGATAGGAATAATGTGAGACGTAATATCCGTGTCTATGTTCACAGATCATTGTTCAGTCAGGGAATAAATCAGTGATATTACTAATGGGCTAACTCTTGCTATTGTCCAACACCTTTTGATTGTGTGATTCATTGCGCGTGTCAAAGAGCAGGTGCGTTATGATGATCCTTGAATAAACATTATTGATTCTCGTAAAACATGACGTCGTCTTGTGGGTTTTTTTTTTTTTCCTCCTTTTTTTTTCCTCAAGGATTTGTGTGTACAACTTATTACGTGTACACATTTTGTACAAACTGTGGATGAATGTTGGGTTAGTTAATGGCCTTTAGCAGAGTCTTTAACATTACAAAATGGATTGAAAATGTCACACACAGAATGGAATTATTTGTAATGTGTGTATTGTAAAAGCTATATATAATTTTATTAGCTCAGTGCAGTTTTTATTATTTTAAGACATAAAACCATCTGAGTTTGTTTTTTAGAGAAACTCAAAACCTTCACATTTTAGATCACCACTTGAGTTCTGTTGATCGAAACTGAAATCTGGGTTGTTGTTTTTTCCCTTCTTCTTTTTTAATTGCTGGGAAAACACATTTACTGCAAGTGCACTGAAATCTGTACGACAAAACCTTAATCATTGGATTTCAGAATGTTTGTGACAGTTAACATTTAAGTTTGAGGGATTTTGGAGGACGGGTGTTGTAAAATGGATTCACAAAACTTGCAGGTCTGCTTTGAAAAAAATGATTAATTTTGAGTTAAATTGTTTACCTCAACACAAGGCTAGTAAATTGATAAGATTCTCAAAATTCATCCCACTTATGAAACAATCTTTAAAATATAGAAAAATGCAATCTCTGTATTCACCCCTTCCACCTCCTCCCCCAAAAAGAAGAAAATACATTTTTAAATTTTTTATTCACAATTTACTTCATTCATGTACAGGCCTAGAATTACACTAAGGCTATCGCGTCTGTTGCCCTGGTTTCGGCCTTGTCGCGTCTTGAAAATCTTCCCGTGAACTTTTAAAATATTTGTCAATGGAAGTGCCCTTTGCAAAAAATGAAAACTCCATGCCTATTTTGTAACGAAATTTCACCAGCTATTGACATTCAATTCCCAACGGTTAGACATTGCAAGATGAAATGAAAAATTCAAACGCTTTAATATCCTGACTGACTTCCGTCATTTGTAAAAGGATACTTTCCATTTTAAATCGACTTGAGAAAAGATTGCTGAAATCCGATCAACCGCTTCTTCCACTGGGCCAGGTCTGTCTCATTATTCAGAATTGAGGCCTAATGCATGAGACAATGAGTTTGAGCGTCAGGTCAGTCATAATGCATTACTTTGTAGATGGAATGACAGTTTGGTTGAACTCACAAGTTAAAAGATGTCATGAAAATATTTTTTCAGAAATTGTTCAATGAGGGAAGTTAAAAAAAAAAAATCTTTTAAACAAATTTGTTTTTAAATTTATTTTATTTTATTTTATTTATTTATTTATAAAAATAAAATAATAAAAAAAATTTGGGGGGAGGGTTGTCTCCCCTGACAAAAATCGTTCTTGCTCAAAACTACGCTCTGTAAATTTGTCACAGTTTAGTTCAAAGTTTAGGAAATTTTTTTTTTTTTTTTTACCATGAGTAAAACTAAATGTTCTGTTGCTGTTTCTGTTTCTAATGTTTTCTTTTGTCTTGAAATTGTGATATGTGTAATTTTTGTGAGAACTGACTGTTGGGGTATTTTCATTTTCTGTGCTTGCATTTAAAACATTATGAGTTTCTAAATAAAGTTCGCCTTGACAATGTCACCAAGCAGGAGTAATGCTTGGGGGTGACTGGTGTTGCCATGTAACAGTGATAAGTACATTTGAATATCAATCAAAGCATCACTAATGTTACACTCGGCACGATGTAACACCATGGTAACAAATTGTAAACATTATGATTGCGTCAAAACAAATCATTATGCCCGACACATACATGTATGCCTAATTTGCATTAAGCTGAGTGAGCAGAAAAGATTGCTTATGAAATAATGCTATCGACGTAGCAGGGAGCCCAACCATCACGTAAGCAGCGCACAAGGTGTTTGTTGACTCCCATAATAGCTGACTACGGGCAGACCGTCATGACGGTAGAGCTGCGTGCGACATCACCGTTACAACAATGATTACAGAGCACCAAAGACACAAGATGGGGAACTTGAACTGAGATGTGAAATGTTCACTGGACGCCATTTCAGCAAGCAACTCTTTTGATGTAACAATAGATCAGTGCAGACAGTGACCATTGTTATCGATGGTATAAGAAAACATTTGCTTGCTGAAATGGCGCCCATGGGAATTTCATGTCCCAACAAAATATAGAGCTCCATTTCCCCATCTTGCGCCGTCTTGCAACTTCGGTGCTCTATAATCTTTGGTTAACAGTTGACTTTCCCACTCCATGTCCATCCTGGTCAGGGTCTCTGAAGATGTAATGAAGAGAAAGGCACCAGACTTTTCTGAGCGTCCTGCCTCACTTTGTTCACATGAAATTGTAGAAAACAAGAGAAGAGTCAGGGTTCTCCCCAGGATTTTCAAAACTGTGGGGGCATTCTGGACCCAAAAGTTTGGCCTTGAAGAATTGAAACACGATTGAAACAAGGTCCTCAGAATGGTACTTAATTGGGTGGTTATTTTTGGTTATAAAGCCTTACCGGCAATCTGGTGCATTCTATATGGTTTTGTCTAAGTTATGATTTTTGTTAAATTTGCGTACAGCCGCAATTTACACGCATCGGCTTGCATTCCCGATATTCGTGCGTAACGGCCAGATACGCTAGGTAGCGCACGAGGAGAACCCTGACCTGAGGGGTATATAGTTTGTAATTCGAAGTGTTTCATTAATTGATAGATTATACAAAAATATACATTTCATTGACACTCGTGTACATGTGCCATATGGTAGCCGAGTAGAATTAACAGCTGTGATAAACATGCGTTGGCAAAAGAAATAGGCACCTGAAAAACGGGAGCTAACTCTAGCCCCTGGGTATATGGAAAGGCCAGACCAAGGGACCTTTTTCCAGGACCAAGGGACCTTTTTCTGATAATTGTGTTTGTTTTAAATAACAAAAAATACAAACTGACAGGAATTTGGTGTAAAAACTCAACAATTTGATCAGTCACACTCTAGACTTGCGATTCAAATTACTGAGCCGTGATCAAGTCTACAGATTGCCTCTGGTCTGTGCCTTGGTGCTCCTTGAAATCCAAGGGCTTGCCCTTAACACTAGCCTGGGACAATGTCTAGAAAAAGCTGCTTCGGGCTAGTAAACACCTCTTTTAAACTTGCCCTGAGTGGGCTGCTGAAAACTGCCCAAGCTACTTTTTTTTGTTTTTACAATAGTCATATTTCCTTGCATTATAAATTGTTCAAATGTTTTAATAAATGTTTGAGTGAGTGCATGAAATTTCACGTACTGTGATCGCTACCCTTAAATACATCAGAAGGATAAAATATTAGCAATACATGGTTGAAATTTGGGCTACTGGGGCCGGTAAAATGCACTTGCCTGGTGGGCTGCTTTTAAAAAAAAAAAGCTTAAGCACAGGGCCTTAATGCTCTCCACGATTCAGCTTTCTTATAACGGAATTCATCCATGGCATTGAATTCCTTCATTACCAAGGGAGAAAAAAAACAACCGACACCTCGCCTTTTTTTTTCTTCTTTTTTTTTTTTTTCCTCCGAGACTCAATTCCCCAGCGCTACCCCGTCCACTGATTACACACAAATCACCATGGCACCTAACTGGTGCATATTAAATGGAGAACACTAATTGAATAAGTTCATAATTGAATTCGGGCCAGTGTTTTACTCATGCAGAAATCAATATGAAGATTGCATATATATTCTCTGTACATGTAGATTGAACATAGTAGAAATCTTCGCGCATACCACTCGCTGACAGGGAGCGTCTTGTACTAGACATTTGTAGTACATGGTCTAGGGCCTATACATGTATGTGTTTAGGGTTGATTGAATTTTAATTAGTTGTATTGACAGGAAACTGTGATCGTCAAGTCTGAAATAGTTGAAATGATTAGTTGGTTTCAAAAAAGGGAAGTTTTGTACATTTAAAAATGATTGCTCTCCCATAATTAGGCTACTCCAGATGATTGAATAATAAAACCTGAAGTACTACAGTATCTGAGTAAAGTACAATACTGCTAGTGCCTGATACAGAAAATATTTGTACTTCTATAAAATTACCACTGACTGTGTACACACATATATCCATGTAGTGCACCATACAAAAAATGAGGAGACGATCTGATTTTCAAATAAGGGCCGAGCGGTTAAGAACACCGCACTCAACTCTGGTGTTTCTGATCAGCAGAGTGTGGGTTCGAGTCCCGGTCGTGGCACCTGTGTCCTTGAGCTAGATACTTCACCATCATTGCTTTGTTCTTTGGATGGCACAGTAAGCCGTGGGTCCCGTGTACTAGGATTGGTGGTGCATGTAAAAGAACCCAGTACACTTATCGTGGAAGAGTAGGGGTTAACCCCGGTGTTTCTGGTTCACACAAGCAAGCACCCTACATGTAGTTCACATGTTTCCTCGGACATCCTTGGTTTCTTGACAGAAATATATGATGATAATAAATAACAACAATTTCTAATTTCTTAATTTTTCATGCGCATGTCATATTGATCACAAAAGATTCCTCGTGATGATTCCCTGTCCCGATATTTGAACAACTGATCAGACTCCCTCATCTCATAATCACGAGAGACTGTACTTTACTGTCTTGCCCTTTTAGGCCCGATAAGACCCATTACTTCCAAACCTCGGCTCTTATTTTTCGCTGGTTATGTTTCATCCGCTACTGATCGAAGCCAATTGCTAGTAAATTTCAAATCAATACCTAGAGTCCTCTCTCAGTGAATACATATCAGCCTCGCTTGCTTACATGCGGATTATTCCATAATTCTTGGCTACATAAAACTGCTTTGAGCCAACAAATGGAAAATTATATATTAAAAAAACTTCAAATAAAGGTAAACCTGACTGCATTTGAGATCAGGACCACAAAAAAATACATCATTTAAAAAAATGATGAAAACATTATAGATCCTACTAAATTAAAGATAAACACGAAGCATCTCTGGTTGATTTCATGACTGGATGGGTAATTTAATATCTTACCTGCCAACAAGTGGTTGAGTCCAACATTATAATTTAGTCTCTGCAGTAAACACTCTGCAGTAAGCCTCCATCCACGGTTGTCGATGAGCAGGATCTGTCTCGGTCACTCAGTCGTGTAGACCCGGCCACACGTTGAGTCTGTGGTAGCTAAGGCATCAGCGTGGAGGAACCTTTTACGTGTACAGCCAGAAGGACGGCCGTAACGATCTCGGGCTACAACTTCCTGCGTATTCAGATCTCTCAATGCACGGATATATTGTGGACAAAAAGGAGAGGTTACTCAAGTGAAGCTAACTAGCTGGGCTGTGTTGATAGGGATAAGCCACGCACCAGTGAGTACACCACTGAATCCTTGTCAGATATTATCATCGATATTAATATTTAAACCACAACTAAAATCCTTTATGATTTATACTGCTTTTTTTTTCTTCTTGCATTTCATTATTATGTAAAATTCGAAAGTACTTATAAATTTTTCAATCGTCTGTCAATTTCAATAAGAAACATCCGTTTTATAAGATCTCGAATAGCTGTATGAGAACAACTACTATAGGCAACTCCATTTTATCATATCAATGGCTGGCTATTTGACGAGACTACTTACAGAAAGTCAGAGTTGCTATGGATACGGGGGCTTTCAAAGGGTAGAAACATTGACCTATATGAATATTTTATTCCCGCTACCTGCTCGGGAATGAAAGCATTAATTGCCTTGGAACATTCAATAATGCAAGTGCCTTGACCCACTTCATACAATGTTTTTATTCCAGATCATCAAGCACTGGGAATGGTAGAATTCTAAAGCATCGAAGAAACCATTAAACTAAACCAGTTTTTTGTGTGGTGTGTTTCCTGTAAAAAATAACATCTTGAAATCATCATAAATTATATGGCATAGCTGCCAACTCTACCTGATTCTGCCGAAAGTTCCCTGAAAATAAACCAATCTTTCCATGTTCTGATGAACAAATTCGAAAACCTCCCTGCTTATAAACTGTTACGTTGAATTATAAATATCTCCCTGACTGTTGTGTAAAAACTCCCTGATTGCAAGATGCAAATGTCGGCAGTTCTCCATGGTCATACATAAGCTCTTGGTTGAGGAGCCCAAATTTGTATTAAATTGACAACTCATCATGTTGTTGTTAACTGCTAAAAACTGTAACTCCATGCTGAAACCAATAGGTTTTGTTTTATACTGTTGCCGCCTGAATGATTTTTTTTAGTGACGTACATGTACAGGCAGAGTAGAGCTAAACAGTGACAAACAAAAACACACTAAATGAAACTGGACTCTCCAAAGGACACGCTTTGGATTCATTCTGGCTCGGTTGAAAACAAGAAGTGAATCTATGATTAAATTATATTCACAATAGATTTGGCTGCAATGTAGAGAAATGGAGTATTTTTTTTAAAATTGTAAACATATATTACTACAAATGCATCAGAGCCCTGGGGGTAATTTCATTCAGTCGCTTTTAAACACTTCTAACTGTGAAAATGGCTTAGCACTAAGCGTTGCAA
>CM021545.1:10570567-10585782 GCA_010994315.2 Pisaster ochraceus | reverse complement strand
AAAAGTGATTAGTTTTATTCATGAATACAAATGAGGGTGCCATTTATGTCGAAAATAATTGAGTTTTCATGCATTTTTGACGGGTTGTTATTTTTAATAGTCTTTTTTAATTAGGGGAATGGATTGAAATGTAAATTGCAACCAATTTGAATTTTAACTAATAAACCATCAACTCATTTAGAACGGTTTATTATCTTCCAGGAGGTTATTGTAATTCACCACATTACAAACTTGTGGGCCCTTACCGATGGGAAGACTATTGACCATTTTGTGGAGAATAGAGTACCGTGTTCTGTCGTAAAAATTACACAAAAACCTCACCATCTCAAAGAAATTTTTTTGGTGAGAATCATTATATTCTACTTCTAAATATCTTTCCAACCATTTTTCAGTTTATGATTTTTTAGAGTCCAAAGTGTCCAACCCAGAGGCCACATGCCCCTCTAACAGTACAAAATACTATTGCAGGTAGCAGTACATGCACTGCTCAGTGCACAGGCGTGGGTTCAACACTCTTCTATTTAATTAGTCTACCGACCGACCCTAATTTAATTCCATTCCAAATATAGTCATTTTGTTTTACCAAAATAGTCTCGCATTACAGACAGTTTGTGCTGGTTATGAACTTTTGGTGGCATATTTTTTTCATGGCCTGTTTGAAGAAAGGTTCCAACAGGTACGCGCGATGCGGGGGCGGCTAGATTTCTTTTCACTGAGGCTTCATGCCGTGTTTTTTTTTTCTCCTCTCGTTTTGCTCATCGAACTAAAAATACTGCTCCAGAAAAACCCTGTTGAGCTTGAGTTGTTTTTATCAAAGCATGGCTAGAAAACTGCAATCTATACCAGTAGTTAGCTCTTTGTTTTGTTGTTGCCATGGAAATAGTTTTATTCAGACATCAGTGAAGTAGAACAGAGACATTTCTTCCTAGGAGATCGATGTTCATCCTCGTCAGATTGTCTTGCAAAGTGTGGTTCTTTATGGTGACGTTTGTGAAGAGTTTATTTGAGTGTAATCAGAACCTAGGATGTATCCGTTAAAAGATGACTGGAAAAAACACCGTAGTAAGGACAAAATCACGAAGCAACTCTGTGAAATATTTAAGTGTGAACATGTATGAATGTGTTCATTAGTGTTTGGAGCCAGGGACCCCTGTAAATTATGATTAGGTGAATAAGATTAAGAGAAGGGACCCTGGGGAAATTTGTGAACATTGCAATTATCTAAACATCGTTCGTACTGTCTTTAAAAAGTTCAATGTGGGACCTATTGATATCATGAATGATGTTGGATTGGAGGCAATTTAATAAGGTGGGGATAGAAGTCTTCATCATCTTGGGAGATGTGTCTGAGAGAAGGGCCACTTGTTTTATTCCCAACATTTAGACTTGGTGCTCTAGTTGTTGTCAAGAGGAAAATGCAGTGTGTGATGAGGCTTTATGAAGCAGTTTTGAAGATCTCTTCCCCCCCCCCATGGATAGGAACAAAATGGTCTTGAATAAGGTTGATAAAAAAACGTCAGGATTTTGCTTGCAATGACCCATGTTAGATGGACAACCCCGATATGGATTTTGTGGTCGGTGAAATGTCACGCATGAAATGAAGCACCTTATAGAACGATGCATTTGACCCACTCATGTGAAACTGAAATTCAACATCTCTCATGAGGAACATTCATTCGTTCCACGATAGAAAGCTGTATGTGGGATCTCCTCCATGTCACGTAAGCAAAACAGACAAAGCCAAGGCCTTGCTCTTAAGCTTTTTGTAAAGTAGACAACCGAGCTTCAACCGTGTATTTAAAGTGCCCCCCTGGAAATTTCTTAGTTGCCCAGATTTTGATTGTCATAAATGTATCTTTCTGATGTGTTAATGGTAGCGATCACAACCAGTTTAATGGTCAAATGAAGTTACATCCACACACTCAAATAAATTAACACATTTTAAATATCTGTTACTCACATGTGAAAAGGAAGAAGTATGTGCGTTTTCAACAAGTAGGTTGGACAGTTTGTAGTAGCCCATGGGGGCAAGTTGAAAAGTGGTGTTTACTAGCCGGTAGCAGTTTTTACAAGACATAGTTAGGCCGGTCGCCGGGCTAGGGTTAAGGGTGAGCCCTGCTAAGTCCTTTACATAGCAGACTGTACAAAACAGTCAGCAACATGACAACAGCAGAAAATGTCAGCGAAAACAGCCGTCGTACATTTTTTTTAGCCTGGTGCATGTTAGATATTATGTGGTAAGGGGAACTACAATTCAATTAATTTCTGAAAATAAATATTCCGTTTGTGATTTAGTGACTTCCATTAATTGTCCGTAGACTTGGATTGAACTTTCATAATGTATCATAAAATTGACTTCACATGAACAATCCATTCAGCTATTATCGCCCCCAATCCCCTCCAAAAATATCCCATCCTCGGTTCCCTCTATCCTACAGTGTAGAAAAGATAGCATTCCGTAGAGGCAGATGTACAGTTTAGCAACGTCAAGATCGGAGGCACGCCATTAGCGAATAGTCAGAAATTGAATCAAGATCAGATGCCTCCTTGGCTGGCTGAAATGCTAGACGCTGGACGTCAGTGACACCACTTTTAAATTAAATTGTCTAAAACTGAGTTGTGGAAACATGTGTAGAGCGGGCGTTGTTGAGTAAATGGTGTATTTTGTAGGCAGGCAGCTTGGGTTTGCTGGGCTGACTTTGTTCGTTCATGTAGTTTTCTGTACTAAATGTGTAATTCTGTCAAATATATTTGTTAATATAAAAAAATAATTAACTGTAGGCTAATATTTGTTTAAAAAAAAAAAAAAAAAAAAAAAAGCTTAATTAATGGTGTTTTTTTTTTAATCCTTAAAAATACTTGCATTTGATAAGAAAAACATTAAGTGCCAGTTAGAAGTTGAATTTTGGGAGTTGAAATAGCACATGAGCTCCCAGACGCTCAGTGTTGTTTCATCACTTCATAGTCAAGACTCCTGCGGTCTAATAAACAGCTGTCCCAAGACCAGCGAGCTAAATGCCAAGGTGATCAGATGATCAAATCACTATCAACGATCAAAGTGAAAATAGAGCCCGGGACTCTCTCAACCAGCAAGCCATCCATGGCGGGAAAACGAATGAAATTGTAATCGTGGCGGTGATAGGGCGTGTATCCGTAGCGATAGCGGAAATCAGGGCTCGGTAAAATGATGTCATTAACGAGATAAATGACCTTTGGTCAAGAAGGAGTGCAGCTCTGCACACATAGGGTCCGTGGTTCTTGCCAGAGCGTCCTCTGTCTTCCTCTGTGTAGAATGGAAAGTACTGGTTTCTTTCGAGATTAAGATACTGACTAAGTCAACAGTCAATTTCACAATTTTTTTTAAACCTCTAATTGATAGATTTTTATCTTGCTGACAGCAATGTTGTCTTGTTCCCTGTACAGTGTGACTGGTATAGAAATACTGAGTCTTGTTATTCACGAAGGGATCTGACTATTTTTCCATCCAGCCTCCGTTTGGCTTCCTTGACTTTTTGTATGATAGAAACATCAAGATGTTTGTTCTTGAAAAGGTTCCTAACTTCTCCTCATCCATTTAGGTTACACTGTAACAAG
Organism: Pisaster ochraceus; assembly: GCA_010994315.2. Taxonomy (NCBI): domain Eukaryota; kingdom Metazoa; phylum Echinodermata; class Asteroidea; order Forcipulatida; family Asteriidae; genus Pisaster; species Pisaster ochraceus. The sequence goes on along the minus strand of CM021545.1, from coordinate 10,582,188 downwards.
ATAACCAGGCAACCGTGTTTACTTGAAAGTGAAAGTGGGAGAAAAGACATGAGGGCTGTAATTTTTATTTTTTTTTTTTTTAATGTGGAGTTGAGAGCTTCTGTAGTCTTGTCCTAAGTCAGGTCATGATGTAATTCAGTTTCTTTCATATTAAATCCCAGAAAGGGAGACGGACTGTCTAGGAAATCTAGAAGCGTGGAAATGTCAGTGGTACCCCACTGCGCAAGTTTAGTCTTTGTATGTGGCCTGATTACATATGATCATCGATACGGGGCATCATGGTGTATGTTGTATCGGAGGAAAACGAATATGCATTAAGGGAATCACCTGGGAATGTCAAATCACGGGAAAGTCACTCTGGATGTGAGAAGGAAAGGAGCGGTTTGGCCCCGATTTTTGAGCAAAACTAACTAGATTTCTAGAAGTTTCGATCGCCTTAATTGAGAAAAAGGAAAAATTACTCTTGCCTCAGCGTCTCGCCTTTCATTGTTTACCCTCCTCAACACTGCATCAACACTGTCTATGGTTGCAGCTAAATATATCACCATAGTAACTGATCCATGTACATTTCATCTGTTGCATTCGGGTTGGACCGGTTTAGTTCTCAGGGAGAAAAAGTTTCTGGAGGGTTACCCAAGATGGATAGCTTTGAATCCGATCACATTGCGCCGTTCCCGGACAGACCCTGATTGATTTTGGACTGTACGCTCTTAACGGCAACGCGTCGTGATGAAAGTGATGTTGCTCAAACAAACCCATCGCATTGGTCGTTGTTGGCTTTCACACTTTCACACATTGCCAGGTGTTGGGGAGTGTAGTGACTAAACTAACATGTAGACACACACTGCAGTTTTTCATGCGAGGCAACAGTCACGATCCTCTTCGTGTCTGATTTACCTGCGACAAAATTATTCTTTAAATGGATACTAGTGTTCTGATCTGAATTCATCGCCAGACTAATATGATAATGGTTGCTAATGAGTACCGGTATATGTCAACGTCTAGTACCTGTAATCATATCTCACCAGACTCAAATGTACGTGGACAGACTTCAGTTTAAAGCCTTTTCTGGGAGCGGCAGGTTACATTTGTGCGGGCAGCGAAGGTACTACTTGAATGTTCCGTCATAAGCTCTTCATGTACAATGTAAGTTATCGCTGTAAGTTGAGATTTGATATTTGATGCTTTGTGACGATGGATTCATTTGAATGTTATTGATCCTGCTTGTTATCTCAACCTGCAAGAATGATGAGTGTGGGCAGTTAGTTCAGACTAGAGCCAGTAAGGTTTCCAGTTCGCCCTTCACAATTTTCCTCCGGTATTTGGCATCTTTTTGCAGATAACAAATTTCTGATATTGTAGGTCTTCTTTTCTTGTTTAATAAGATAAATGAACAGCTGACAAAATCGTTATCAAGACATGTTTACTCAGAGGCAGGCCTGATACAGGCCTGAAGGCAACAGAGGCAATTGCCTTCGTTGCCCCTTGTTATTGCCTTGGTGCCCCTTGAATGTTCCAATAGGAATTTACAATTTCCCCATAGGGGTGCCCTTATGCAAGAGGAAAAGGGCCTTGTTGCCCTTGCTTCTTAACGGTAAGCAAATTGTTCATGCTAACGCTTAAGCGTAAGCGTATTTCACAGGTTAGCAAGAAAATTAGGCAACCTTCTTGCGCGTTCACCATGGATTTGCATTGTTACGTCATTCATTTACATACAGGAAGCACTGGAAGGTTACCATGCCTTTTCGTGTGCTTACAGTTAGCAGTGCTATGAAATGGAAATCGCGCAGTAAGCACAGAATCAGCCGTTAAGCAGCTTTATGAAAATGTTTTTATCCAATAGTTGCACCCTTTATCAAGTAGAAAATGCCTTGGTGTCCCCGCTCTTTAAATTTTTTTTTTTTAAATTGCAACCTAAGTCCTACAGAGGGATTGTTATCCAATAATTGTAACCTAGTTTTCGTCATGTACTCAGTTGTTGCCGTTCACTGGATGTATCCATCATTGCTAATGATGTAAATTCTTCTGCCTCCCCCCTCTAATTGCAAGAAGTAACCGCTCGACCATGACGGAATGATCCCTCCGAGAGGTCGGGTAATTTGATAAGAAATTGTCTCGACAAAATAATCGCCTGGACAGAATAAATGGTACATGTACGTTTTAAATTGGCGCTCATTTTTACGGCAGAAATCTCATTTCTGAGATGATCAAACGTTTTGGTTGGTTACTTGTCTGAATCCGAACGAAAGTTTGACTGGCTCCCTGAGAATTTGTGCTTAGCAATTCTGCTAAGAAAAAGGTTCATTTTATAAACTGTTCAACAATGTTCTGTTTTGTGATACATGTATCTTACTGGTCTCATGAGTGACATTATGTTCAATTTGCATTATGTAAACATTTATTACTACAGTCTACATGTACGCGCCAACAGAAAACAAGCTTTCAAAATATTTATCTTTACAAAAAAACAAACACATTTTGATTACCGCACGAACCCAAGCTATAAAGAAATCCATTTATGGTGTTTGCTTTTCATGTCTGTTGATTGACACGGTAAGTCGTGGAGGATACAGGGTTTGTACAGATTATCAAAGGTCAAACTCAGCCCTTGGATTCCTTCTCCTCATCAAGGATATTTTCCTGTCAGAATATCTTCAAGGTGCTTCAAGGGAACCAAGACTTGGTTTCCATCTTACTTATTGTCTAGGACTCTGGAGTCTTGAGGCTTTGTGGACAAAAGTTCCAGCCGGAACGTTCGCGGAGAGCATCGTGTCTTCTTGTATGTTTTTTGTACCAACTTCATGATCATTTTAAAGCTAATTCTGCTAAGCAAGCAGCATTTGTTTGTGCTAAGCATACATTATGTAAAGGACGTGCCGTACATGTACTTTAAAATGAACCCTATGTGCATTTACATAGAGGTCAGGAGAAACCATATCGTCACCGTTTTTTCACAAACAGACAGTTTAGCCCCAGCAGCTAAATTTTCATGTTTGGAGAAAACCACATTTGCAGATTTACACTATTTTTTAAATCAATATTTCGGAGACTGTTTGCCAATTAAACTTTGCCATTTTATCAACCATGAAAGTCAAGATGATATCTTAAAGGGTTCAAGTACAGTATGTTCTTATTTTGTTTTCGTAGGAAGTTTAATTAATGAGTATTTAACTGTTTATTACAATTGTCTCTTTGTGAAAACCAGTGTGCAGATGAAATTTGCTATCCCTGAAAAAGGTTGAAAATGTTGATTTCGATGATAACATTCCAACATGTGTTAAAACACAGATTTGCCAAAATGTCAGATTTTTAAAGAGTTGATCTTAAAATCGGTGGCGACGGGAAGATCAACTGGAAAATTACCAATAAAATTCTGCGACGCTTCAAAGTTCAAACGGTGAAAATGGACGGCTTCTAACTGGTGATGAGTTGGGATGATTTGTGGACCGGCTAAGATGTTAATAATGTATGAACGGACAGGGGCATTCAAAGTGCAATCACTCATTGAAGATCATCCCAGGAGATTCTCCTAGGAAATGGTGTCTCTCTTGTTTATCTACAGCCAGTTTATTATCAAGGAGATTTTTCATTATAAATTTGAATCAATTTGAACTGTCAATGAAACTATGAGAGTGGCTATTTCGGCTGGTACATGCATATTTTCCATAATCAGAAATGTGCAAGTTTTTTTTCAAAACAGACATTGTACAACTGTCGTGACAATTCAATCTCAAAAACCAAGGTTATCTCGAATCAACATTGATATTGTTCAATATTAAAAGATAAACAAGGAAATCAATTGTGATGCACTGTACATTGTAATGTACAATGAATGTGAATGTTATTTTTACCAACTTTGTAGATTTGTGTTTAGCCTGTGGATTTTTGTTCTCAGAACCAAGGAGAGCTGAGTATATACAGTGCATAATACACGTCGGTGTTAGGGTAAAAACAAACTGTTACAAATATATTTAAAATGAGGTCGTCTTGAATCAATCTCGACTGTTAAAAAAAAAAAAAAAAAATTGTAATGGCCTTTAATTTTCACAATGAGTTTTTAAAAGACAAAAGAACCAGAACAGTTCAAGCGGTTTCTTGTCCCAGCAATTAAGCGTTTTGTGAAATTTGAACAACTATGCTAATGCTCATGCGGATTACCACTCTGCAACTGGACTACAAAATGAGGCATCAAATATTAAAGCCAACTAATAGTGGAATATTGCAAACTGCTAATTCACAGTAAGCCATCCGTACTACTTGTAGCAGATGGTGTCTGAAGTTACCATTGAAATTAACATAACCAACTCGTATTATTGAGATTTGTGAATGCAGTGGAACATGTTTATGCAGGCGTGGTGTGTCGTGGCCGAGTGGTTTAGTTCATTGGACCCAAGCTCTGGTGTTCTCAGCAACAGAGTCTGGGTTCGAATCCCGGTAATGACACTTCTGTCCTTGAGCAAGGCACTTAACCATAATTGCTTCGTAAAAAGTTGGGAAGGTAGTGCACTCTGCTCTGCCAACCAGGATGATACCCTTGCCTACATCCTGTGAAGGGGGTAACCCTGTTTCAGCCCCAGGAGTAGGTGGCAACGTGCCCCTGGTGACAGTTGATTTGAGTCGACAGCCCAAATCAGTTAAGTGTAGCCCTCACCTTGAAGCGGCCGTCCGGCCTTGTGAGTTGGGCGATATCTCATTAAAAAAATTAATTTAAAAAAAAAAGGCGTGAAAATGTGCTGGGTGTTAGTGGAATTAGAGTAAAACAACAATGTGTTTATTTTACTTATTTTAATGATTCAAAACCTTTGGTCAGATACAATATTTGATGAAAATAACATAATGTGTTTCACGGTATGTTAATCTGTGCATACAAATACCACCATGCATACTGTGCAATTTGACAGGGTTATTTTTAGTAAACTTAGCTTCATGATTGAAAATTAATTTATTCTCTATATTGAAAACTTAGGAAGTGTGTAATGCATCAAACACTCATTCGTTTTGTGCTCGGAAGAAGGGCGATAGGCTCATCGTCCAGCCACACAAAAGTACTTTATTCCAGTAACAAAAGGCTGTGAGCAATAAAATGGCTCCTGAAAAAAAAATCCGAAAGGCACCACTGTGACATCTATGTTGCTAGAATTACTCAAAAGATATCATGTTTTCCCCCCTCCCTGCACAATTTAACCTTCCTGTCATGGCTAGTGAATGGCGGGGAAACTGATCAACTTTCATTTCAGGCTCAGTTTTGTCTTGAAACACAATTTTGCACGATAATTGCTTACGCACTTTCTCCGGTAACTTTTTATTACATCCCTTCCGGGGCACTCAACGCATTGATGACATATGGACTGTAATTATGTACATGTAAACACTAGTAAAAGAACATGTATGTACACGTGCAGGCTGTAATTTACAAGCCTGAGGCCGGTGATTTTAGCCTCGGGCATTTCGGGCCAGTAAACTCCTGAACAGGCAAGTTGGGCGGGCTTGTAATTTTCAATTGAATAAATCAATACCTAACTGTACCCTATATTTGTCATTAATTTAAAAACAATTATGTTCCAATGTTGACTTTGAGTCTGATAAATATCTTCCAATTCTGTTTGAGTATCAAAGTATGCTTACCTATAATCAAAAAGAGATGAATTTTCTTTTCCGTGCTTGATCAAATGAAAACAATGTAGATGTTAAACCTTGTAGAAAGTTCTTTGTCGTTTTGATTCTGGTCCTGTAAAATAAATTCCGGTCCAGTAAGCAGTTTAAGCTTCATGCACAAGGCCTATGGTCTTGTGGAATTTTATCCAAAATCGAGTTCCTTGCTCGGATGCAGAGCTTTCTGCTAACCGCCAAATCAGGGTAATATTTTTTTGATCTCGGGAAGTAGAGATCTAAAATTTGACCTTGCGCAATGAGACGTCTGCGTCATCTTGCCTTAACATACACCGTAATTCCGATTTCAATTAATAATTCATAGAACATTGAATGTTGGCATTGGCGCAGGTAGGAATGCCATCACGGTAAAGTCTACAATCAGATTTTGACATTATTACCGTAGCCAGTAATCTTAAACTTTAAGCTACACACAAGGCCATCCGGGAATACAATTATCTCATCGAATCCCTTGGAATGGGATTCTTGTATTTCTTAATAGATCCAACTCAATCGAATGAGATATTTTACAAAACCTGTTTGTATTAAACCTAGATCCGATTGAAGATCTGTGTGTGTTTGTGTGTGTATGAAGTGGGGTACATTTTAAGGGCATTTGTATGTGCAGATTTAATGCAGTTGTCTGTGGTCAAAGGGTCTGTATACGTTTGGTAATGACTCTGAAAATTAATGGCAGTAAAAACTTACTTGGTAAAAAGTAATAGCAGCTTTGGACAGTATATAATGCAGTTTGAGAAACATATCACTTTGAAGTACTGCGGTTATAGAAAAAGAGATCACTTTTAATCCCCCCAAAATTTGAATCTGAGATCAGTAACATTTCTCAGATTGTGTATTCCTATTAGGGGTTATTCTTAGTGCGTGGACATATTTGCTCCGTTTTTGGGGGCGTTATTTCAAAAACATGACCACCTTTTGAAATTAAATTTCTACAGGTCAATATTTATTGTATATATCTACATTTAAATAGGATTAAAACAATCAAACGGTTGCAAAAACCAAAGGTATACTTTGTCTTTAAGGGATTCTGTGTAAAGAAAATTGTAATTTCCATTGTGGAGGGAGGAGGCATTTTAAAGGGCACCAAGGCAATGACTAGGAGGGCTGGAGGCAATTGCCTTTGTTGCCTCCAGGAAGTGTCAGGCCGAGGCATGGTTTAAAAGTAGGGTTATAGTTCTTAGAAGAAAAGTGTGATCTAAACAAGTTGAAAAAACTAGTGACAATTGACCAGTTAAAATGAAAGGAAACCATTCAATCTAAATGCTTCCTTTGGTTTGTGTAAGGGAATAAAAGAGTGGGCGACAAGGTCTTATAAACGTCCGTTTAAAAACTGGCAGGGTCGTGTGATTGGGAAATTAAAGGACCTAGCTAAAGGGGAGGTCTCTTTTATCGCACGGCCAAGACTCGCAAGGTTTTAAACGACCTTTAAAGACCAAGCAACAACTCTTTTATTCCCATTCTTAAATACCTGTTCATTAAAAACATTTTTTAAAAACTAAAAGTTGAGATCAAAACTGAATGAATTAGCCTCAGCTCACCTCGACTATGCATTGAATTTCTATCCATGTTGAGCACTAAGTAGCTCCTCACGCAATTTTTGAACTTGCGTGCTTAAGTTTCAATAATTGCACACGAGTCTACGCGAGCCACATATGTAACCTAACAACTTAAATCGGGCCGTGAAATTTTCGTGATCTTCGCAATCATCTCATAGCTCCCTCTATTGACTCAATCTCCTCAGGTAATATTGAAACACCCATCACAATGTTTATGTGGCATGATTAAACATGGACATGTGATCTCCTCTCACCCAATCAGAATAGATAAATGTATCAGGTATTTGTTCATGTGTAATAATAACTTAAGCTTGTCCAGTTAAGGGGTGGATTTAGTTTGGCTGAAAGTGGGGGTATCATTTGTTAAAACATTTGAAGTGAAACAAAAATATACAGTTAATCGTAAAGCCTATTGTTTTCTTTGGTTAGTTTATAATGTACTGTAGGATTCAATAAAGTTGGTCACATTTTATGGGCAAGTCTGGAGCAGCCTAAAGTTTGGATTACGGTTCAGAAAAAAAATGTATGGTACATACTATTTATTAAATACTGCAAGTAGAAGTGCCTGCCTGTATGATGATAAATAATATCCAAGTTTACAATAACGCTGAAGGAATATCCAAGGTGAAGGTTGTAGAAGTATTAAAAAAAGATGCATTATAAGATCTATGAAAGATTTTCTGTGCAATCTACTTGCGGAGATTTTAAATTGTAATCATCTTTCTTGATGCAAGCTTTCGACGGTAATACAAACACAGCTGTGTAAACGAACAGAAAACCGAAGAATAATAAATCAATGCGATGCATCCATATCTCCTACTGGTTTGGTAGCAGAACTAACAATGAACAGTGCTTCTAGTTTCTATGTCGATTTTTATGTCAATGACAGAATGAGACTATCAATGGGAGACCAAGTCCTGGAGAGTTGCTTAGGGTCTGCTCAAAGTTTTTCAATTTTTGTGTGATATGTGACGGGGTGGGGGGGAGGGAGGAAGGAAAGGTTAGATAGTTCGTAATAATAATGACATCTTCTGTTGCATCGGTATCCACAAAAGTGCTCATGGCGCTTGCTCCTTTTAACAAAGTTCCTCCATGGATGTCTTTCAATGGTGCACGTGCAAGAAAAGGGGATGCTTGATAAAAACAGCAGCGGAGTAAGCAGTTAATCCTAACTCTCTATGGAATTAGGACAAAAATGTTCCTTGAAAAGATGTGTTTTCAAGGCTGTTTTTAAAGAATCAGTTGTCTGGAGGGCTCTGATGGAATGTGGAAGACGGTTTCAGACCCTTCCCAGCAGCTACCTGGGCCCAATTTCATAGAGCTGCTTAAGCAGAAAATAATGCTTAACAATTTCCTGCTAAGCAGAAATGAGCAGGATACCAGTCACAAATTGTACACGTGACATGGTAGTTTGGCTGGTAACCTTATTCTGGTAAGCAAAATTTTATTGTGCTTAGCAAATTGTTGTGCTTAAGCAGCTCTATAAAATTGGGCCCTGATAAGAACGGGATCCCCATGAATTGTTCACAGCATGTTCCACAAGGAGGAGCCTGATGTTTGCTTCTTGAAAGGGCAAGGGCACCAGGGCGTTTCCTCCTTGGTAAAAAGGGCACCCCTATGAGGAAATTGTACATAACTATTGGAGCATTACAAGGGGCACCGAGGCAGCGACCAGGGGCAACTGAGGCAGTTTGCCTCCGTGAAGCATCAGGCCTGCTTGCCAGCGTTTTTCACGAACCGTTGAATGTGCCAAAATCACAAAACTTGGAAAATCTGGTTTTTTTTACAATTTCTTTACATTCTCATTGCTGTTTAACAGTTTTAGCAAGGTTAAGGACCTGAAACAAAATTACACTAATTAGCATGTCTGGCAAATCAGTACATTTGCCATAATTGCATTTTCACGAAGTGACAAAATTAAGATTCGCCACTTTATCCATTGACATGTATAGCGCTGGATTTGTGCCAAAACAAGCGTGATGTGACTTGTTCATGCTCACAAACGGACGAATCTGTTGACCTATTTAAGGTTAGCGTTTTCACAAAGTGAGAAATTTCAAATTGGTTTGTACACGGCCCTCTGCGTGCACGTCTCTTTTAATTCCATTTTGATGAAGTGACGAATGTGTTTTTGAATTAATAACTTGTCAAAACAGTTGCAAGATTTAAAACATATTGACAGTTCTGAATGAAGAAGTCAACTTTATTTTGGTGGTCAGATTTAAAAGGAAAAAAAAAGAAAAAAGCAAGCAGTCTCCAAAACAGCAATTTGAAAAATAGGTCACAAACGCATTTTTCTCCAAAATGTGGTGCAGATTCATCAAAACAGAGATGACATGTTTGACTTCAGGTGTTTAGAGCTACAGTTTTGAGGTGTTTTTTCTTCATATTTTTTATTCTGCCACCGTGGAGTACATTTTGGAAAGCAGGGGGCATCTAAGAAAGGAACTGTTCTGGGGGTAGGAAATCTGCCCGGACTGCTACTACTGTACTTTGTTTTATTGTGGGTCGAGGGGACTTCTTGTGATTTATTTCACTGCTGCGGAGTGAGTAGTTATTTGTCTCCTCAACGCTTCGACTAGCCTGCTCTAGTCATCATCAGAGAACTGTGTCAAAAACTGTAAACATTCCTGTAGAATCAAACGAGGAAACAAAAATTGAGAAGACAAATATAACTGACAAATCTAGCAGGCAATCACACTTAATTATGCTATGGTGGAGGGGAGGGGGGGGTCATAAACTTTGACCCTGATTTCCTCTCTGTTCTTGGTGTTTTGTTTGTGCCTTACACAAACTGAAAAAAAAAACACTGTACAAATATTGATGTCGAAGACGGTTTCCTTTTCATCTTTCCTTTAGTTATCAAGTTGCCTGTCTGATTTCAAGATGGCTGCTGGTCAATGTCAGGAACTTGCCTTTGTAACTTGTTAATGTTAGGCTTGGGTGCACGGTCCATGCTGCTTGCGCAGATCTTGCTCTGCGTCAAATTCTAATTTTAGCTCAAGAAATCTGAAAAGTTATTGCTTTGTTCATTTTTTTTTTTACCTCGAACGGAAATGAGATACAAGAATTGAGCGTAGTACAGAAGAATGGAACATGGACAGGAAGAAAAGCAATAAAACACAAATTGGGTTCTTGAGAGATGGCGTAGGGAGTAATTTAGACCATCGATTCTTTTCGACTGCGCTCAATCAAATGTGTGATCAAGGCTGAACAGGCATGTAGAAAAACTAGAGAGAGAGAGACAAAAAATGTCCGAAGGTAAAACATGAGTGGTTGTACATGGTCTACTATATTCATTAGAATTGTTTGAGGTCTGACTGTTGCCATCTTACTCAAGGTGGGAGGAGATGAATGTGTAAATATGTAATCATCTGTCCCTGGATTGATTTTGTGTAGTTGCCATGGTGATGCGGATATCGCATCTGATCTTTGGATAATGTACATACATGTTGATGAAGGCGTCTAATGAATGCATTCATTCATTAGAAACACTGAAAAAAGGGTTTCTCTTAGAAGGCGTAAAAGCTTAATGGATCCGGGAAGAGTTGATCCCGCAAAGACGACTCTTTCTCCTGGTGTGCGGGGAAGGGGGAGGGATAGAAAGGGGGCCTTTGAAAGGTGTTTTCCATCCCCGGAAAGTCATCACCTGGTGACTATCGATGTATCTCATGCTGGAAGTAGAGAGAGGAATGCAGGATTGTGTCATTTTGAAATTGAAACCTCAGTAATCTAACATGACTTGACAATTGCAAATTTCAAGACGTTAGTATGGCCATCGAGATCGTAGCACATGATAGATATTAACATGGATTAGAGGTGAGTCTTCAACATTTAAAACGAGGCGGAGCTTTACGAAATAGAGATAAACTGACAGATTCCAGGCTTCTCCCCAGGATTTTTCAAAACTGGACCCAGATTTTTGAAGTATGGCCAGAGCACGTTGAATTGAAACCGGGTTCTCGGAATGTTTTCTACATCTGGTGTTTGTTGTGGTTTTTAACGTCCTGCTGTGCAATCTGGTGCATTCAAAAAAGTGAATTTTTTATTTATTATTTTTTTGTGCATATTGGCTGTAATTTACTCGTACCGGCCCGATACGCTAGCTTGTACATGAGGAGAACCCTTGATTCTTTGATGACAGGAGGAAGATTGTTCCTAAACATTTTGGTAAATTTATGTGTGAACAATCTTACTCTTGTTCAGCTATGTGTACATAGACGGCACACCTGCTATGTGGATATTCGGTCTTGACTTGAAAGTTGACAGAGCTGTGATGGATACATTGTACATGTGACTCATTAAAATATTCCTTAATGAATAGGTCTTGAAACTCATTGCTCAGGCTGTAGCACCAGGAAGCCTCAACTACACGTATCAGAGAGCTGCAAGTAC
>CM021545.1:10436224-10446344 GCA_010994315.2 Pisaster ochraceus | reverse complement strand
AAGTGTTTTCATTATGACCGAGACCACTCCAATCCTAATTGACTAATGGAAACCAACGATAAGTGAAATCATAATGTCGTATATCACCGAGCTAATGATGGACACCGAATAGAGCATCGCGGAGTTGTGAAATGGCGCTCCTCCCAAATGCCCTGGCTAATGATTTGGCAACGGCTAACTAGGAGATGAGGTGTCAAGATAAGGCGTGAACTCATCTTACATGTGACCACCAACAAGACATACTTACATGTCAATTTATTATTTACATTTATTATTTAATTTAATGACATTCTACTATGGCTATTTTGTAAGCAACTATTTTCTTTTGAAAAATTGCAGAGTAAATTTTTGTTCAATTAAAATTAAGAGACAATTTGCAGAAATACGACATACAAACGTTACATGACGTACACAGATGAGATGGTATGACAATGAAATAAATCAGAGAGATCTGGAAACTCTTGGACTAAACAGGAAGTTATATTTCCGTTATACAGACTCTTTACACGAGCTGAGTCTTTTGTATCTGTGATGACAAATTCACCTCTTAGTCTTTCAAGAACATCCGAAGGTCAAGGGAGGTCAATAAAAAAAAAAAATGTATTCAAGAAAAAAACTTGACAACTCACAGGCCAGGATGGATAAAATGACAAAAACCCACAGGAGAAATGAATTAAAATACTTCTTCGGAGAATTTGAAGATGGCGTCACGAATCGTGTGTCACGTCGCAGCCGTGTATTAATCAAGAACTTTAATTCAGTTCTAATGTTCGAGCAGAGTAATGATGGCAAGGATATGTAGACTGACAGAGAGGTTCATCAGCATGAAATGAGCCATGAAACCCACGCCTGTCTGCACAAGCCACAAAGTGTCAAAAGGAAACTGCCTGGTCGACGACGCTCGTCAAAAGCAACTCTGTTGAGTCGTCCTCGACCGATGATCTTCAAAAGTACACCCAAGAACGGTACTTTATTGCCTGTAGAACACGGCACGCTTCAATACGCACTGTTAAACTAAAAAGGTCAAAATATTGTAACCCTGTCTTTACACCGACTATTAAAAAAAAAAGAGTCATAAAAGAAACAACTTGTGGACCAGTGATTTTGAAAAGATCATTTTAAAATCTCTTCTGCTCCGACAGTAAACTTTATGACATACACTGTGAGTCGGGACCCTTTTCCAACCAGAAAGTGCCAAACGTTGAAATACTGAATAACAAGTTCCTTTTTATTTACGTACAGTGGCTCAAAGGTGAAGTAAACGTTCTGTGTACTGAAACTTCCTACTTTGAGCGGTTCCTGAAACTCTGAAGTACCAAGTACACACCATAAAATGTTTTCAAGTTTCAAAATCCCTTTTCTTTCAAGTTGGAGCTTTCAGCAGGTCCCTGGGGAATTCTTGCCCTAGGTTAAGTACACCTTTAGAAAATTCTTCTGACCTGCTATTGTTTCATTGGTTCAGCTGATGGCATCGAAGGAAAAGAGGTTTCCTCCTTCTCGCATTCATTGACCCTCTCGGACTTACAATGAGAGAAATGCTTCTCCAGTGGCACGCTGACGTCTGCGGCTCGCTTAAATGTAAAAAAACGTCAAGTGTTTGGTCAATTTGCCTTCTCGCATGCATTTTCAGTGAATTCCTGTGTACGGATGTGGAGAGAATTCCGATTTGCGGCATTGATCAATATCCATTCATTGGGGACGGCTCCTGATAAATTCAAAAGTTTAAACTATTTACGTCAATGTAAGATTGTAAACACTTTGGTGGATTACTTACTGGATAATTTGCTCTGATTTATATACCCCATCTTGAAGAGCGGGTTACCTTTGCGGTTAGAAACTATGAGTGGAGATGGAACATTGTGTTGACAAACATGGCAAAACTCAAGGTCAAAGGCAACAAACTATCGTTTTTCGGTAAAGAGATGCAGTACATTGTCTTTAATATGAAAAATGATTCTTCGATATTATCAAAAGATTTTAAAATTTCATTTTGTTTTAACCTACACCTAACTCAACTTGAGTGACAATGTCAAGTCTAATCAATCACTTTAGATCCAAACTAATGGACATGATACCACGGAGAGCTTGACATTAAGGGACAGCAGGCCTGATACTTCAAGGAATTGCCTCCGTTGCCCCTGGTCATTGCCTTGGTGCCCATTGAAATATCCCGTTCCTCATAAAGGTGCCCTTTTTACAAAGGAGAAAATGCCTTGGTGCCCTTACCCTTTAAAAAAACGAAGCACCATGCCTAAGACAGATGACATTTAAACTATTAAATTTGCAACCCATCTTTCCCAAGGTTTATAAAGTTCCTTAACATCTTCAAATGAATTTCTCAGCGGCACACAGCATCTTTAAGTCTAACCGGAGTAATAAAGCATGGTAAGTCACACCTGCCTATTACAGGGTACCGGGGAAGACGTCTTGGCCACTCGGTCCCTTCAGGGAATGGGGACACTGCATTCAAATACAATTTGTTGACTTAACCAAGAGCAATCTAGTCCCACTGAATTTGTTTGGATGAGTTGTCTTGAGAGCAAGGTAAACCAACTGTGTCACATCGGTCATTTTGTTTTCCACCCTGCAAGTCACGTTTTTACCCGTGGAATCCCAAATCCATATTCTTCGAGGCTTGTTTGGCTGGATCACAACGCCACGTTGCAAACACATGAAGTGATCACAATATCAACTGTATGCTTTGACAATTAGTACGGTGGTATGTTGCCGCGGGGGAAAAAAAACTGGATGTGGAAAGTGCTTAGTAAATAAAAATTTAGGTTAAGATGGTTTCAATGTAACGCCACATGCCGAGATGTGATTGATGGTGACAATCCCTGTGTGTGAACGTTTCAAGTTAATTTTTATTTGACAGTAATTCCAATTAAGATGTTATGATCCGACTGACATCCTGACCACGGCCGCTCGACATCCTGTTTCCTTGGTGAATGTCTTCTCGTAAAATCAACTAATTAAAGGTCCGAACATGCAGTCTCTCAGACCAATGCCAAATTAAAAATTGTCAGCTTTAATTTCACTACATCTACGAGGGAAGTTATCTGACATGTTTTTCCCATGCAATGTGGGGTCGATCGAGGCACTTCTAGTCTCCCTTTAGGTATGCAACCTCACTCGCCAGTCAACAACATCTACGGAATTTCAAGGGGCACGGAGGAAATTGAATTTATTTGTTCCATGCATCCTCCATGCTTCATGTTTAACTCTATGATTTATAGCTCGTAAACCAGCATGAGGTGTACACCACCAGGATGACATTATAATGTAAGCCGGGTTGGCGTGGTTGGTCTCTTTCCTCGCCTTCCGTCTACTACGACCCGGTTCGAATCCCGCCGTGGGGGTGGGGGGCAACTATGTAGATTGGATTTTCAGTCCCTGCCTGATTGCTTGAGTTTTCCCTAGTCTAGCCCTCTGGGGTTTTCCTGCCATATCTAAAACTGAAACTTCCTTTGTGTCTCTCCATCCTGTCCATGAGTTTTTAGCCAGTCATTAAGTTTGCTTTTCTGAGAATCCTTGTCTTCACAACCAGAAAAAAATAATACATGTCAACAATGCTTGAAAACTTCACTATGACCCAGCCCCTCTTTCACCAACCAGGACAAGGTCTATAAGACAGTCCTGTTGCTTCCAAGGCATCCTAGATGTCAGTCAACCATCAGACAATAGACAACTGATGATGACACATTCTGTGTATCACTCATCCTGATGTGGCGGTGATGCCACGGCCACTGAGCGTGAAGAGAGAGGGGTAGCAAGCGGCAGAACTGACAACATAGGGATAACATTGTGTAAGATGCCGATGAGATCGCAAATCGCATCATTTCCAGCGGACGGACAAACGTGGTTTTTTTTTCTTCTCCTTTCACCTGCGACGTTGTGTGATTGCTCATGACTCACACTGGCTTGGTATCTTTTTTAAGCGGTACCCAGCACGATGTATTAGGGTTGGTTGAGTAGAGTTGTGTCGCCACCGTGGCTGGTGTCTTTGGGATTTAATATCTAAGTCTCATCTCGAGGAATATACTGGACGCAGCTTTACAGTATTATTAGTGTCAGCATTCACCCCATAGAGTCAAGTGACGTGGGCATGTTTCGAAACCAATATGATGAAAGTGTTAAATGAAATTTTCATTAACAGAATAACTAGAGGGGGGAGGGAAGCTTTTTTTTATTTAAGGAGTTCTAATGATGTTGTGGAATTTTTTTAAAAATGATTTTAGCTTTAGATAAACACTTATTTAGGGTAAGTAGAAAGCTATACTTTAAAAACATGTACGAACCCCGCCCCCTTAAAAACTTGTATTAAGGCAAAGAGTCCCTTGTGACTTATGAAAATATCACTGAAGTTCATTTGCCTCGATTTTCAAACACCTCCACTCAGACTCCGAGTCCTCTGGGGCCATTCCCTGACCAAGAACTCTCAGATCATTTCACAGAATGCATAAATACATTGTAATAAACCGTACACAACCACGACTTCTCGGATGAAGTCTCCTCTACCTTCTCTGGACAAACATCCGCACTGTCACGTTTCTCACTTCTCCACTTCTCCAACTAGGGAGGACTCCTGACGTCGTCGTCGGGAGCTTCAGGAGGAGAAATTCAAGACATGCACAAGAATACCGAGAGCAATCTCAAAGGGTCACAGCATGAGTGAAGAAAGCAGCGCAGACCTCATTCTCTGTCCCTGTAACATTTGACATCTTCGAGAAGACTTGCTAAAGATCGAGTTGGCAGGGTCTTGTCTGTCTCAAGCTCTGACAAAACCTCCTAGGGGTTTTCTCAAGACACTGTTTTGTGGAAACTCTATAGATGCAAGGAGAGACAAGCTGTGAATTCACTGAAAGAAGATCCCATATTTGACAGCTGAAAGATCCGAGGAATGTGACATGAAAAATGGACACAAGTGAAATGAGAAGACTATTTTGGGATGTTTTTCAGTCCCTAGATACCGAGCTAAGAGCTCTGGAAAAATTTTTTTTTAGCATCCTCAGAAGATTTGACCCACATGTACAAAATGGATTAAAGGGCAAACTGAATTAGTTTTCCTAACAGTAATAAAAGAAAATTGCACTGTTTAGCAGACTTGTAACTGCAAATGAAGGAAAGATCAACAGCTAATAACTTTGACTTCTTCTGTTTGTTTGTTGTTGATGATTAACTTTGGCATGTGAGAGTTCCTCCAACTAAATGATTTAGATGGCAATTTTGATTATCCCTTGGTATGAAACGTCTCAAATTTCATCATCTTTCGGTGAACACGTACACAATGTACTTTTGTGTCTTAGCAACCATTCAGAAAATCATTAATATTTCAAACGGGTCAAAAGACTGGAAGTTTCGCTGAGTGATTACATTTTCAAAGATTCTTTTTGATATATGTTCATTTCTAGTGATAAAACACTGAATTTGGGGGAAATTTCATTAATTCAAAAGGCAAGCTCATTCAAATAAATTATAATCATTGAGTTTATTTAACTTTGGATTGGAATTGGGTGAACCTTGAACTTTGGCCCCTTGACATACCTGAATACTGTTTATAATAAATCAGCTAGATAAACAAAAAGTCTGGTTTCTGGTAACTTTGTTTCCAAAAAATAATCGTTCAATGAAACAGACCTTTCAACAATTGGCTTTCAAAATATAGCGATGAATTTTATGACACAATCATCAGCTAAGTGCAATCTAATTTTTATAAAAAACAAAAAGGGCCAAAATCAATGGATGCTCTTGACTTCTTCACCAACTTTACTACCACCATAAGCCAACTACACATAATTCAATACCCAGCCGGCACCCTCATGGATGGCATTGACTGTCGAGATTTTATGCCCTACCTGATTGTAAAATTTATCAGCAAGTTCACAAAGGTCGCAAGTCTACCATGACTGACAAAAAAAACTTTGAAGTTTGGACCCCAGTAGTTATTGCGCTGAGCATTTCAAAACAGTAACAGAGATTCTGCAGGCCTTATAGTACATGTTTCATAGCTCACTCTCCGTTAGTTGTACGACTTATTAAGTTCGTGTAAGGATTTTATCAAAAGAACAAACAAACTGCCTGACCTCATGCCGGTAGGATTACAGTTAAATATAAATAAAGGATTTGATTTTCCCCATGGACTGTACACTTCGGAGATAATAGTAGTCAATTCTCTGTGGCTGTGTACATGTAATTACAGAAACACAACAATTTAATTTCAGCAATACCATTGTTGCTCAGTTACTTCTAGTTTTATCTCAATGTATAGTACATTGAATGCAAATATGCTTTCGCTCTAGAGTTTGTCTTTAACAAAAACCAGTTGGAGTTTTGATCCAAAACACAAACAGACGCCCACACTTTTTACTTCCAGATCCTGAAAAAAAGTTTCCTAGGTTTGTCAGCATTTTGGTTGATTTAAAGCGGACCGATGAAGCTGGCGGGTCTTTCATGCGTACAACTCCTAAAACCTTGTAATAACATTTCCCAATCCAATTTACGTCTCCATTTAGTTCCATATACTTTATTGAACACTTTCTATTCACAGTTCTTCATTTCATTCAAAGTGGACAAAACCCCCCAAAACCAGACAATTCACCGTAATTCTCAATGATTGTTCGTAATTTTAAAAAAGAACTCCCGATCAATAATCATTTGACGTAAGTGTAACAATTCGACCTGTGCGTAGCCTTGGTCAGGTATTGTCACCCAAAACCAACTAAGAAAACACTAACAAATAAAATCCAATCAATCAATAAACATTTTAGCACCGGCCTACAACCACAGATAGACAGATGTTTAATTGACGAGTTGTTACTTTATCTTTGGTTTTTGACAATCGCACATGATTCAAACCAGAAGATGATCACAAATAAGGAATAGAAAAGAAACATCTTGGATCATACAGAATTAAGATAGTGATCACAAGGGCCAAGGCCAAGGGGAGTAAAAATTATTGTTTTCCCCTACAACTTAGGTTAACACTTGTCCCAAACCCACCTTTAATATACTTCTTTAGTTCTACTCAGTGCTTGCACTTTGCAGATCGTATTGTATTTGTAGTATATCATTAATTACTCACAGTTGAAATTTGCAACCCCTATAAATTATTGATGGAAAAATTATCTACCCTCCCCCAACCAACCAACCCCCCCCCCCCTGCAAAAAAAAATCTACCCCAACAACTAATTGATGCAGAAACTAAGGGAGTTTACTAACATAACACTGGACAAGATGCATTACAAAAGATGCATAACAAAAGATGCACAAAAGAAAGGTTGTGGTTTCTTCACAGTGGGAACCCCAGACAACAGAGTTCCTACAAAGTATAGTAATTCGTGTTAAAATCCCAAGTAAAGCCCGTAGCAACGCAACCTTCCAAAAGCCAGCCCTGGCCAGACCATAATAAAGTCCCCGCAAAAAACTTACCCAAATTCGCAATGGTAAAATTCCTCGGTGGTTTTAGAACCCTCCTGGCGTAGGCCTCGCGTAAACAATCCAGCTCCTTCTCTCCTCCTTTGATTAAGATAATCCATGGCTCTAGAAAACCCAAGAATCCAACGTCTTTTACGCTGTCTGCCAGTGGCTTGTTCCAAAAGCTGTGTTTGTTCTCACGTTGAAAATCTCGAAACAAATCCTTCCCGACTTTCCGGTGATGGCTCGACGACTTCAAACTTTCCGTGTCCGATTCTTTCTTGGGCAAAGGACTCAAAGTCAACGCCAAACAGCCGGGGGAGAGGACCACATTCTTGGGAAGTTTCTTCTCCGACTTCTGACTTTTGTGCGACATTTTGGCAGTTGTTTTGTGGTGGTGGTTCTCTACTTGCAGATCATAGCGTCCACCACTCCAGCTGTTTGAATTACGTGTGTGCAATTAGTGCATTATTTGAGCGTGCAGAGCTCTCGTGATATAGAACGCATTGGCCCAATGCGTCAGGTGCATTTTGCATCTGAAGAGAATGGTTAGACTCTGTCACCAGCCGTTCGTTCAATTCACGTGGGCAACCGTCTAGTCGTGTGGCGCTCATAAAGAAGGGCACACGACGAACGAATGATTGAATTACAGTATGAAATTGTTGATTACTTAGTTTCCGTATGTCGAGATTTATTTCAGAAATGTTGATCAAATTTCCATTGAAATGTGTTGACTTGTTTGTAAAGAAAGTCACGAATAGAGAAAAACGTTACAGCTAAAATAAATGAACACAACCCATGCTGAAATATTGATATTTTAGTTTTTCAAATCAACGATGAAACTTATTTAGCAAAAAGTAAAGAATATTTATACTAATCCATAAAAAAACGAACAATATTGTGAAAAACACCAAATACAATCTAAGAACAATGAATTCAATCAATGTGTATTCAACGAGTATTATAGATTTCAGACAACAAGACAAATAATGTTGTAGTTCTCATTAGAACATCCGCTAAATTGGAGCAAACATCTCCCATCAATATATTCCTGCTCTTTAAAATGAACATCAGCAGAGAGTTCTACAACCGAACCGCCACATCCTAATCACTGGCTGACAGAATTGCTCAAGCAACCAAGGAAGAACGTAATTGCCATGGTAACGGGGCAGATAAGACGTGGCTGATGCCTGACGCCACGCCGACTGCTCGACCATCACGTCAGATTCATCATCAACCCCCCCCCTCTCCACCCCACTTCATATTTTGTTGTTGTCTACCTTTCTACCTCTCTGCCGTGTACATGGCTCAGCTCTTAGGGCAACATGCAGCGACTGTAACACAAGGAGTTTTGTAATCTGTGAGATGTAAACGGAGACAATCTTGGAGTTCATCAAGTTACTGCACAAACAGCGCCCACACTCCCGATGTACGTCTCGATCGAGTGTCTGGGCCTGTGTTTGTCCGGTGGCGTCTTGCGTCTGGACAATGCTACGGTGTGCAGTCACCGAAATGACACCAAAACGTGCTCCATGATCACGGGCAAGGAGTTGGGACTTTCTTGAAGACTACTTGAAGACGGAGGATCGCATGATGGATGATAATTACTGATACGATGGGGGAATATTGTACTGTGTGAGAGACATTGATACCCCCTCCCGTGAGACACGCCTTAAAAAGACAGCAGCCCCTTCCACTACTGGTGGACGAATACACAATTTGAATGCAACTTCAAATGATGAAAAAATGTAACAGGTTGCTAATTATAAAAAGTAAATAATTAGAGAGAAAAGAAACCTGTAACGTACAACCAACAGTTTTTTGTTGTTGATTGAAAGCAGTTCTAGTTGGTTGTTACAGCATGGTTGTTACAACTCTCATACGTTTCTCTCATTTTTGTATAATAATGATTTTATTTGCGATTCTGAACGTATTTTACCCCCTTTTTCTGTGTGATGAATTCTTATTTTGGAAATCGACTAGACAATGCTTTAAACTAAAATAACGTCCCACCAAGGAACACCTCACTAAACGCCTCTTGGATTTCTTAATCTTTGGCACCAGGTAAATTTTGTGTGATAATCTCAGATTTGTCAAGAACAGTTTTAGGTCAAACGTAGGCTTAAGTTTTTCGTTCGTATCCGTTCATGGTCACTCATTAACAAAAACAATTATTGATGTTTTGAAAACAAGCATGAATTTGTACAAATAATTATTATTAGTCCTCGTTCGATCTTCGAATACGAAATACATACACCACTCTAATGAAACCATACTAGAACAAGAACTTGCATCTATGTCAAGTAGGAGGGCGCTGTTTACGTTCGGCCTATTACACAATTATTGGACCCATGGGAGGGTGATTAGAGGGAGGGTGGGGGGGGGGGGTATACAAACTCTGGACTTTCTATTGATTTCGTGCCAACCACAATGCATTGAACAATTCGCATTTAACTTTTGCTTTTTTTATAGAAATAAACAGTGAAACAAACCACACGGTCGCGCTGGAATGAGCTACAATTTTACACCATGAATTCTACACTGCTGGTCGATGTTTTATTACAAATAATTCATTATAACTAAACAACTTTCAATCCCCCGAGGGTTACAATTGAGAATAAATTCCCACAAATGATAATCCTTCAGGAAAATGGGATAAACCAGTTTTGTTGTTGTTGTTGAGACTCTTGAAGGGCTCGTCTTGGTG
>CM021545.1:10367479-10382243 GCA_010994315.2 Pisaster ochraceus | reverse complement strand
CAGAAAAACCTTCAAGATTAACAAAAGGTTAATACTCTGTCTTGAGATAGTCAAGGACAACATAAAGACAAAAAAACAAACAACTGAAAACAGCTGTCTAAATAAAATCAATTCAAGACAGACGAGTGTTGAGGAAGTCTGCTGTTTTCACCATCAACATCAATTCCATCCCCTTAAAACATCAGAGCAAGGAATATGCTAAAACAAATGAAGCGATTTCAAATCTCCAGCCCAAAGTTGTTCCTTCACTGGTTTAAAGAGGGTTTCCATAAGGTAAAAATTCAGTTTTGGGATGCACTCATTTCCCAATAGAGAGTCCTCATAAAAGTGTGTAAAAAGTACAAGTTTCTATAACTCCACTTTAAAATGGTGTGTAAAAATGTCATTTTATGCGATGTTATTGCAGAGCAAAATTTGAAACATGGCGTCATCGGTCCGCAACGAAGAATTTTTGAGACAGTCAAAAGGTCAAATTCAATGCTAGTTTGATTGAATGTCATCAAAATTCAGGATAAGCTGAATATACCTTGTATATAAAAAAAAATCTACAGATTACAGGCTGTACTTGAAATGTGACATCATCGGACGTTTCGGGGTTTTGATGAAAATTATTTAACGAGACCAAGTTCATCTGTTGGTCTCTAACCCCACGTTAGAATGGTATTTTAAACAATAATTCTAACGTGAAGTTAGAGACTTGTGATTTTTTCATAAAGGACTCTATTGGAAAATAGTGGACCTGTTGAACTTGAAGCCCTCGTATAAAGTTTCACCGTTCTTGCTCCAACCTTGGATTTTTATGTAAACAATTGACGTCACGTTTAACACTTACCGAGTCCACTAACCCTTTAATCTCTGTTAATCCTTTTGTTCCTGTCATTCCGATAACAATACACGCTTTAAAAACAACAAGTTAATTACAGATCCATTGTCACAGCGATACGGATGAACCACATCCGGAGGCGGGTGATACGACCATTGGTATAATGATTACCAGAGGTGGCTACAGGTTCCCGAGCCAGACTAGACAGACATGCAAATAACTACTCTTATCTTCTCGTTCTATCAATGAGCGGAAAGACTGCTTTTCTTTCAGCTTCATTTGTGGTTTATTTTTATCTCTTTGAAAAAAAACCAAGCAACGCCTTTTAAAACATGGACCGTTTTACGGTAGGGTCCTACTTGGGTAAAAAGGTGTAATGGCTATACGAAAGCTTACTTGTTTATGAAGATGGTTATGGTGGTAAGCATCCTGCAGTATTTCTTCTGAAATGCTCCCGTTGATTCGAAATCAATTAAAGAATGTCAAAAAAATGGAATCCCCCAAAACTCAACTCAAGGCAAGTTTTGGAGATTCAAATTTCCGTGGTGTCCGTTTTTGAATGCTGCTGCCGGAGATGCGGTTGGTACCCGCGTCACCTCGCTATAACGTGGATGGGTTCGACGTTCTTGATGAAAATATCGGGCATTGTTTTGTTTTGTTGTTGTTGTTGCTGTTTTCTCAACAAGTACAGACACTGCAGTCAGCTGGCATTTTCACAGGTGACTTGTATTGTATCTTTAAAAATCAGCATTACGTCGACAAAAACGAATCTATGCCCCGCCTACCTTTAAGTAAAGGTATACGTCAGGATTGGTAAGGATAAAAAACATCATCGTTTAATTTTAGGTCTGAAAGCTTACAGATTATGAAGTTCATATTAGAGGCATTTTTTTCTGTAAAAGATATTTCACTCTGAAATTAAGTTATGTTCGAGAAAACTGTATCTGAAACCTTAAAAAAATGCAACGGCTGATTTCGGTTGTCCCAACCAAAAATAAGAACTAAGGAGCCTGTGTTGACATGCTGGAAATTGTGCATGTTTTTTAAAACAAGTTAAACAACTATTTTCTCTTGATTCAAACAACGGATGGAGCCTAAAATTTCACAGGTTTGATATTTCATGTTTATGGTTGATCCCGCAAAACATGAACACTGTCTACGACTTTTTTATGGCTCTACCAATCCGGTGGAAATACCAACGCCTCCAGATTTGTTTTTCAAATCCGCGTTCCTGATATTATTTCACCTTCATTTCCGTTTCTTCGACCTTTGCGAACTCAGAAGTTCTGACATTATTTTAAGCACTTAGTGAATAAACTTGTCAGGCATGAACATAAACAAGGGAAGATGTTAATCTCTTCCTTCGTAAACCACCGTCACTTATTGCAACTTTCTGAACCTTGACCCATGAGTCTGAGCCACAGTCCAAGGGAATCCACCTTGGCACACGGAAGCAAACAACGGTCATGTGCATGAAGTTTGGGTCAGTTTCTGCCTGCAAAGTTCAAACTGACCTAAACTTCATAGGCTAATCAACACTGTGTGCGTGGAACAATTAAGAACAATCACACCAAAACATAAAAGATTGCTCCTTTACTGGTTGGAAAAACAGATTCTGAATTCTGCAAATTGTCACGAATAATACATCTATTCCCGTATAGTTGACAACTTTCCTGAATGTTTTTTGTTTGCCTGGTTAAACCATACCCTTGTCTGTCAAGGTGTTTGGCAAGGGGTTTGACCACCGGATGGCCCAGGAGATTGACGTGTGATTGATGGGTTTATGCACCGGTGAACCGGGCCATTGAAACGGCGCGGTTTTCCGGTCGGACACGGTAAGATCCGACCCCACGGTGCATTGTGTTCAGGTTGTCAGCTGTCAAGTCAGTTGCATGTTTCCTTCATTTAGTCTTCACTTGTCTGATAAATTTTTTGAATACAAACTACATCTGGCTTATGGGAAAATAAGTAACACCCCAGGATGCTTTTTATTACCAATTAAAGCAACCATAATTCTCGTCTTCTTGTTGTCTGTTAGTGAAGTTAACCCACTGTTTTCTTCACGCACGGCATGGGCAAGGGACATCTTCCCCTTCCTCTCAACACAATGGGCTAGTGCGCCCTCCATGCCCTGTTTTAGACAGTATAAGTTTACCCCTCCCTGACAACGAAATTAAGGGTAAGGTCGTACTTTGGTACTAATCCCGTAACAAAATGTTTGTACTTTCTATCCGAAAGTCTACTTGTTATAAGATGGTAATTAATGGTGGTGTTCTTGCTGCGAAATTGGTCTGAAGCGCCCTCGTTGTTTAGAAATTAATAGTTTAACCACGTCGAATAATTTGAATCTCCGAAACTGGGCGAGTGTTTTTGAGAACCAAATTTCCGTGTTGTCCGTTTGTGACTGCTGCGGCATGAGATGCGGTTGGTACCCGCTATCACATCGCTAAACGGGGATGGCTTCGTCGTTTTTGATGAAAATACCACGATAGGTTTTTGTTTTGTTGCTGCTTTCTCAACATGAACAAACAGACATTGTATTCAGCCGACTTTTAAAATTTAGTGTATGTTTGTTGATAATTCGGCCTATACATAATCGGTACTATGTTTACAAAAACCAACCGTACCTTTCGACTGAAAAAGGACTATTGCACAAACATCAATATAGCAGTTATATTGACGATATGTTTTCCTCATTGCTTAGCTTCCATCCAACTTAAAGTGATGCTTCTCAATCGGTAATTGAATTCCAGTTTGACGCTTGATGACCGAGTCTTCACCCCGAGGTCAGTGGCCACGGGGTGCGTTGGCACTTCCCCAGCACCCCGGGGGAATAACGCGTATATCGACTGGTCTCTAGGGTTCGTTCTCGCCCAAGGACCGGTGGATCCAGCGAGTCAAGCCTGGATCGAGTCACCTTACAAGATGAATAGATATTGTGATGCGAGTCCGTGTATGTTATCAAATGGTATAACCAAGCATCGCTATGTAGAGACATCAATTACTTGAAGAAAACACAACATACTAACACGGTTCCGCCATTTTGATTTTACCCTTACGAAAAACAGAATTAACATTCTTCCAAACTGAGAAAAAAAAACACCACGTCATCTGTGTGACTGACTTTGTTTCTTAAGCTTTGCAAAAAAAAAAAGGGTTGCAAACTCTTCTAAACTGAGACAAATGAACGTCATCTGAGATTAACATCGTTTCTTCAGCTTGATTGATCGAGCCTTAATCTTTTCCAGTACCGTATGCATGCAAGATATAGGCGACTACATCTGGAAAACAAGATCCTAGCAAAGTGCTGCGAGAAGGTAAAGTAAACCAACAGGAGCAATTTCACTGAGCGACTATACACTAACACATAGTCAAGGTCAGACCAATCAATTTTACAGGTGTTTCCATAATTCGTATGGTTTAATGATTTTGAATGGATTCATGTAGATTGAAGAAACAGAATTTAACGCTCCCTAACGGCATTCAAACAAGATTTGATCCAGGGACTCTCAGAGCAAATCACTGATGGCTCTGCTTATCAAAACAGCCTCGTAATTATTTCATGTACTTGTCATTGTTTTCATAGTATTAGTAGAAGTATGGAAATAAATGTGTTTCTGAGGGTTGGCAATAAATAAAAACGAACCCCCAAAAAACAAAATCACAGTATTAAAAATCAAACAAAAACCACTGGAGAATATTTACAACCCTGTAATCCAAGCTTATAGGCCCTACTAGAAAAGACCTGTCCGTGACAGGCCCTTCATAAATTTGAAGTTTCTCAATTAAGTTTTACACCAGTTCCTCGACGCGGTTTGAACCGCTGATTTAAGCATGGGACTACGGGGCAGTCTCGAACCCTGACCCCTCCTCGTTCAGATCAGGTGCGGATTATAGACGTTGCTATACTTTCCATCGAAAATGTGTCGTGCATCGAGCCCGTCGAGACAAAAAAAATGACAGTGAAAACACAATTAATACACAATCTTGACAAAGTGAAAAGATGCTGTAACGAAAACTCAACAGTACGCCAGAGGCGACAACAGAAATTGCATCACGTATGGTTTTGAACCGCAACAATCAAACCATTGTTACAATCAAACCTATCAAATCCTGCGCACTTCGATTCCTAATCAGTCTTTAAAAAGTACAACCGTTTGACGCCGTAAATTCCTCGTCGCCTGAACCCAAAATGCGACCTCACCAGTTTGTTAACGTTTGGCCCGCGCACACTTGAGGTATTGCCAAAGTCACCACAACCTTTCGAAGCCTTTACAGAACCACTTGCAGACAACTTCCGTTTTTTTTCTTCCTCCCAGAGTTGTCAAGTTGAACTTTCGAGAAACACAAACACTTATGCTGTGACCGTCTTTGGAGTGTTGATGTTGCATACAGCGGACCATGCAATAAGTGCACTTCAGTGTATCCAGTAATGTTTGGTTACGGTTCCAAAAGTACAAAAGGCTGACGGTTTATCCACCCTCGTCCAAAGAGAGCTTGGGTTAACGTTACAGGAAATCCTTTGGGAACACATGGGCAAATCAGACCTTTTTATTGAATCTGGGACTTTGCATGTTGGAGGACGATAGGGTAAACCTTGGATGCTTTTGAGAAATCTTTCCAAAGACTGAAGTGAAAGTACCTCCTTAGCTTTCTGAAGAGAAATTCAGCACCAAACTTAAAGAAACATCAACATTGTCGATTTGGGAATATCTGTATTTTGATTGAAATCATACACAGCACAGCTGATGTAGAACACAAGCAGTGCCTGCCTTACATCTAGAATAGATCAAGGTGCTATTACACACACGTTAACTCTTGACATATTCTCAATCAGTCATGGTTCCTACTCGGGTCAGATCAAGACAGCTCAGGTCACTGCGCATCGAAGCTTCGACAGTGACAGATGGGCACTGGCTGACATACAGGACCACCAAACCAACAACGCGGAGATGGATCATGACTAATATAGCAAACAGGAATGTTTCTTTACCTCCATTTTAGTTTGACCAGATTAAGTAAAACATTGTGCGGATGTGTGGGAAGTTAGGAACCGTTGCTGAACTGGTTTAAAACAAATCAAACCGTTGGAACAATTCAAATGATTTTACTCGCTAGGTTCATGCACTAAAACACCTACAGTGTGTGTTGTAATTAGTGAGTAGAAATTTGCCTCCGGAAATAAAACCAGCCATTTTGTTGAGTCGAAAATTTGGTCCTACAAAATGGCGGACATTGATGGATACTACCTTAAGGAGACCGAGAACAAACAAAAAAAGGGAAAACAAAGGCTCTCCATAAGGAAATTCTAAATACTGGGGTGCTCCACAAGGAATTTTGTGTACGGGAGTCTATGAGAGGTTCTTAACTCAGGGACAAAGGAAATAACAAAGATGTCTCCACAGGGATGCAAAAAATAGAATGTGTGTTCTGTTATGTAATTACCTTTTCCTTTTAAGATATATTTCCAACCTATTCATTTCACAGCAAACACTTTTCATAGCCCGATTTAGCGCCCAATCCGACGGCAACTTGCCCCATGCTATCAAACTACTTAAAAGTACACACGTTTGTTGAAGAATAGTTATTTTGAGCTTGCAGCACTGATATTATACTAATGTCGCTGCACATTAGAAACTTAACTTTCTGCTAAGCAAACATCTGTAGAAACTTGACCTTTTTGAGGCGAGTCAATGCTTCGGCTTCGTCCGCCTGCAAGGAAATCGCACGTTTTCAAAACAACTGACGGCGCCCGAGCTGGAGCACAAGCCCAAAAGACCCACGAACTCGACGTTGAGTGAGAACGTTTGCGAGGATTCTCGTGTATTCTCTAGTGAATACAACTCCCCACTGTTTCATTTTATCCCTTATATAGCAACCCCGAATTATTTTGTACCTAGGAATAAAAAGGATATAAGTTAAAAAGTACAGTTTTCTCTTTAGATTCCCAGGCATATAAAGTGAAATTGGGTCCGGAATCTTGTGCACTATTGCAAGCGAAACCAACATAGCTTTAGAGTGAGACAACAGTTACGCGAAACCTCCGAATACCACAGAGGTACTTCGAGCAGAAGGAGGAGGCCGGGTAACTGTTGACAGTCCACCGGGTACAGAATCGCTAACGTGCTGCTGAAAAAACAATGACACACGAGTCCAGAAAGAACGCAAGATATAGAACAGTAACACCACACAGGAAATGTATACGGTGTTGCCCCCCCTCGTCATGTAAATACTGTTTACATTTAATTAGAGTACGGTTTCAATGAAGGGGGGAACTTAAGGAGTTGGTGGCGATGTTGCGATGAGCGAATGTCACGCAGAGAGCTGTAGTTACAAACGCTGTTTTTTAATCAGTCGTTGGTTTTTGGGGGTGTTTGAGAAGGTACACCTGAAGCTAGCGCGCCTTCATCTGGTTCCCATGGCGAGACGGTTTAAGGGAAAAAAATAATGAAGACAGCGAGACACTGAACTTGATGACTGTACGTAAGGGTGGTGATTGGGGTGGGGGGGGGGGTGGGGGTTGCACGTCATACACGCACCTCTTTCTCCACCAAGTGAATCACAAAGGGCTTTCTGGTCTTGACTAAAAACAATGACAATCTTTGTCCAACACTCTCTTTGTTCCCCGCTGACTAAAACCCCCGATGGCCTTCCTAAATTACCATTTTCTGCCAAACTGAATAAGTTATTGTCCAACCACATGCTTTTTAATTTGACCCTTACTCTGGTTCCAGAATAATATGAAGAAAGAAAGAAAAAAAAAGAAAGAAAAAAAAAGAGAGAAAAGAAAGTCCGTTGAGGAATCAAATTTGATCCTCCAAGACTGGTGGTGTAGACTACATAGGGTAGAATTTTAAAGATGTCTCAACTCAACCCCACGGGATAGTTTACTGTGTTCCAGCAGGTGGTACAATCAGTAAATGTTGATGGATCACAATGCACTTTGGAGGTGGTGTGAAAAGATGGAATTGGAGACAAAGGAGCTTCTCACGAGAATTCTAAGAGGAGCTCCCACGTGACTTCTCAGGATGCGCAAACCTTCTTGTCTCTGGACGCGCAAACCTTCTTGTCTCTGGACGCGCAAACCTTATTTGTCTTTAAAAGCGAAATCCATCATGGAAAGATCCAAACTCAAATGCAGTGTGAACGCTTATCAGACCATAGATCAGACTTGCTGTTATTTTGTTAAACGATTTACTACATACCATGTCAAACCATGGTCAAACAAGATGCCGGATGACTTGTCCAATGTTGGATCGTCGGTGGACATCTATTTGCCTCAAGAGGTCAAATGTCAACTTGTCATCAGCTATTTAACTGCCACAAACCCTTAACGGTTGATTCTACGAAAAGGTCATGCGCAAAACGCGTAAACCATTATCGCTACGCCGTGTTGTTTTGTTTACAAACATTTGAATTCGGGCAAAACACTGTCCTTTATTGTTCCCCATTTTACTGTGACGGGTTAATTGCAAGTGGCGAGAGTATGGAGGGTTCATTGACCCCGAAGCGCCCTCAACCATGCACTACTGCCATTTGGCCGACTGATGACAAGCGAAGGTTGTTGTCCGACGGCTGTTCGCGGTCGGTAAACAAACATTGGTTCAGTGACGAAATTGGGCATAATTTGAGTCGCCCGCGGATTTAAAACGCGATAAGATCGGACCGTCTGGGGTTAAAAATAATCAACCGAAGTTTCCCAGAACATGTGCTCGTGATAAATACAACACAAATGTAATACAATTAAACCGGTGCTAGCCCCGAGCACTCCAAAAACCACGCTGGGACTGTGCAGTAAAGACATGTTGTCAAAATGGAGCATCAGCTTGAAATAATAAATAGGCTCATCAACGGGGCAAGACCGTGGTAAGACAGGGCATGGATGTAGCATGGACATTGGACAGGGTACAGCTTAAAAACCTCAGTTTCACTTTCGGGTGTTTTTCACTCAATAACTTTACACTCTGCGAGTCAAAGTCAAGAGGTTAATACTCTTCAAGAAAGTTGACTTCGTAAAAAAACCAAAACAAAAACCTGCTGACCAAAAGCCAACAATTTAGTTGTAGAATTACAGTTTAACCATAACTAGGCGTTTTGGGGTACAGGAATGTATGGTGTCACAAGTTTGGCTTCGGACAGAGCATAGAGCAAGGAACAGATTCATTGCTCTATGGACAGAGGGAGGTGACGTCAGCTTGAGAACCGTCAGAGCAGCGAATAGCGCCACCTACCACACAGAAGAAACATTAATGACTGAAGACGGTAGAATAATGTCTCTGCGCAAGACATTAATCAACAATAAATAAGCCACAATGCTCAGCAATCTACCAGGCAGAAAAAAACCACCCCAAAACAACAGAATAAGACGCTCTTCGTCAGCCGACAATTACTAAAATTCGTGTCCGTGTTTTGCACGGGAAACACTTATGTACCATCGTAAATAATGTCAACTTGACGCCATTATCCCATCAGCATTCCGGGTCCATTTAGTACAAGTTCATTTTTAGTCGTCTGACTACAAATTTACTCCATGCTTCAAGGTACACGTCGTAAATTACAACCGAAATTATACCGGGAGCTCTTAACCGTTGGCGCCAAGTCCACAACGCCTTCCGAGCGGAGTTGGCGGTAGCCACAAGGGTCCATTTTGACATACCGTACAGCGGTTTGACGATAATTCGACAAATTGGTGATTTATAACTTGAGATATCAAGTTGTTTTAGTCCAGATTTGGATGCTGATAATGTGATATTGTTCTAACACTTTGACAGACCACGGAGGGACAAATATGTGGGGGAAGACCAAGTCTATGAGACCATGGAGGAAAGAAATGATTTTTTACCTCCATGCTGAGACTGAGAGAAGGAATTTGAAGCAATCGCAAACTTTCTCAGAATAACTTCCGATAAGATGCCATTTTATAGATATATTTATTTATGCAAGTTCGCCCCAAACAAGGTCACTCTTTGTAAGGGGCTACAAGAAGAAAATATTTAAGACCATAACAACTCAGGGGAGCTAAAGATAGGAATTGATATTCCTCTTAAAACAGTAGGATGGAGAAACATGCACCAGACAAGGAGTTCCAAAGAGATGCAGTAAGTGGAACAAAGCTGTTGGACTGGCTCTTTGTTCTACATCTCAGCAAAGCAAGAGTGTATGGGTGGGGAGAAGTAGAAAGCCTGGTTTCAGTCACGTTCCGTTAAATATACTTGATTTATAATTAAAGAGTTCACTTTGAATCATAAATCATAACAATAAGAAGTCAAACAGGATTTCCCACCTCAATATTTTGAACTGGGCGTTCCATACTTATGTATTTAATAAGAAGATGTTCTACGTGCAGCAACAGCAGCAATGTAACACAGTCTGTCCATTCATGTCACCCTAACAAATTGATGAGCAAAGTTACGCGTGTAGACGGATTATTAACAGCTGATATTGTTACCACTTGCATCATTAAAGTGAATCCATTGCTCGGATAATTGAATAATAAAACCAGGTTCAGACTGCTCCTTTAACGCTCCAAAATGGACACAAAGGATGTTTCTTTTATCTTCGAATGTAACGGTTTGGCACAAACAGTAAACACAGTCTGTCTTGGATCAGTTGAGGCGAACAATCTTCAACATGTGTTTAAGTTATTGAGGGTTAAAACTGCGGCGGTGCAGGGGTCCCTTTCCCAAGGTGATAGAAAGAGGGGACCTTCACCATATGACAACTTCGATTTTCCAGGCACGCTTGTAACCCAATTATAAGTAAAAGAACACCCCCTGGCTCTATTCTAATGTTCTGTCTGTGCAGATAAACAGATCATTTTTTTGGTAAATAGAGACCAACCTGTTGCACTCAGACCAGATTTATAGATGGATGAAGCTTGTATACCACAAACAGACAAAGGTTGAAAACAACCTAGTATGAGAGGAAAAGTTGGGGAGACAAAGTTGGAAATAAACGAACGAAGATCTGACTTGGTTAAAAATTATTATACATGATTGGGAAGGCTAACAAACAATTTCCGAGTCTGAAAACTTACTGATTATGAAGTTCATACTGTAAATATAACAATTTTACTGTGAAATAAGGTCATATTATTCGAGAAAATTGTGTCTGAAAACCTAAGAATACGCCACAGCTGACTTCGGTTGTTACAACCAAAATCATGTAGGCCTATAAAAAACGAGTTTCATTCTCAAAATTGTGCATGGTTTTTCCAGTAACTTCTCCTGACTCACACAACGGATTAAGACCACACTTTCACGGTTTGGGTTAATTAATTCATGTGCGTCACTGATTACATAAGACATTAACACTGTCTGTGGACTCTGCGACTATTTTGTCAGCTCTACCACCATCCCTGTATAATAATACCTTTTAACAACATCATCTAAAACTCTAATATTTTAATGTGCACATCTATAAAAAAAATATTCATTGGTAAATTTAAAATGAGAATTGCATACACAATTGAAAGCTGGTGCCTCGCATTACGGTTTCGTTTCCAAATCTATAATGCCCGTTCTGTTTGGCCCAAGAGAGTTTCTCTTGCAAGTCCAAGACTGAAATGTTCTCATGCTCCGGGGTCATCAACCAAGGTGATTTGTCAGCTCAGCTTCTTGGTCCGCTACTAGTACTACCAAAACTTTTTTTTTCTATGCAAGAACCAACCACACGGGGACCAGCTAACCCCTTTGTCTCAACCGACCCCGTCACCTTTCAGACTTAATGTGCGGAGAAGAGCCAGAAAGGGACATCAGACAACACTAGCTCTTCTGTCTTCGCGGCCTAATCACGAAGCTTGTGGGAAGACTTTCCTCAGAAGGAACCCCATAAACGGGGCTAAATACGGGCTTAATCTGCCCGTCAGAACCCCTCGCTCGTAAAGTACGGCTTGCCTCCAGCCACGGCACCAGGTAATCTCTAACTTCAGGGAACTCCCGTAGTATAATGCAAGTTCATGTGGAGTAGTACGTATGGTACATCGATTATCAAGTCCCACTTCTTTTTTGTTTCAATTTTGATCTGCTTCTCCTACGCTATCGGGAGTCGGGGTCCTTGCTCTATGGTCGGTGGGAGGGTCATGCAGGGGGAATTAGTTTGTGACTTCGTACACTGAACTACACAAATAAAAAATTTGGGAGGATGGGGATTTTGCTAAAAGGTGAATAGAGTAAGAGTGTATATTTAGAGCTGTTTGTCTGTTCATTCTGCGGTCAGATACAATGTGTAACGAACTTCCCGGCCATTGTTACTCATTCAGTTCCCACTAAAATGGGAGCCTTGTTTTCTCACCAACTTCCTTTTCCAAGTCAGGCATGTCTCAATTGACACAAATTGAAAGGAACTTTATTTCACAATTCACAATTGACTCTTTTGACTGTTGAATAAAATGACTGCGGTGGATATAAATAAATCAGGCCTTCTGTTAAGGATAACTATGGATTTTTTTTAAAGATTCACGGAACCATTGACAAGTAAAGTTGTAAAAAAAAAACCACATAAACGTTTTTGTAAAGAACTTCTGAAAAGAGCATGTCATTATTAAAAGTGTGAGGGACTGTGATTTCGAAATATTGCGGTAGGAACGAGCGCACAGAAGTAATGAGGCGGGAGAGGGCCGGGCAGCAGGGGTCCAGGGCAGAGAAAGGAATTGATGGTCAATAGACGTCTGTACGGTGCAGTTGACAATCTTGGAAACAAGTGGCCCCGACAAGAACAAATGTTGGCAAAACCATTTTTAGCCATCTTCGAGAAATACTCTGCTAGGGTCGAAACGTCAGGCCACCTTCTATTTGTTTGCATTAGTTCCTTTTGGTTGGTAAGCAGTTTGCAACAGCTAATACTATTTTTCAAAACCATTAATTTTAAAAGCATACATAGGCCTTACAAAGTCAAATAATCTGAACAGAGCATTTTTGACATACATGCCCCCTAGATTAGACACTTCGGGAGTGTGAAAAAGACCGACTTCACTCTTGTTTTATGGCTACATAATTTTCTTTATGTCTTGCAATTATAAATGTCCGTAGAAAAAACTAGCAAGTTAGTAGAAGTTAAATTTGTATCGGGGCCAACGAGTATTACAGACTAGCATTTCAGATATAAGTTAATAGACGTTAGGTTTGCGTCGGGATAAAGAACAGTCTAGACTATAGCAATACTAGTCTAGACTATAGAAATATTAGAACCAAAACCCGACTTGTGGATCTGGAGGGCAAAGATAGGACCAGAACCCTCGCTCTATAACAGAACAAATCTTGCTACTGAGGCCTCAGTTGGGTGATCAGCGAGTCCTATCGCTGCTACATCGTCAGTCAACAAGAACAAACAAAGCATGGCATGGCTGAGGATGCCCGAAGCGCCGCAAAGAATCTCGTAAGGACGGCGAGTTGGGCATCAGACAAAACTACACTCTGTCCTCTCAGCTTTACCGCAATCTGAACGGTAGATTACATACCCACAAAACACGCCTTCACGTCAAACAATTTGCAATGCATTATAGTAAAACCCTACAGTAAAATCAGACGTTCATATTTAAAGGGAAGGAACATTTATCATAAACCAATGCCCTTGTACTTTCAACGAAGCATTTTAGGCTAATGAACTTGCATTCCCCGTTTGTATGATAATGACAAACAGAAATGACATTGGCAGATGCAGGAAGTTTTTAATTTGTTTTGTTTACAGTTTACTTGGCCGCATTATTCTGCATATTATTTCGTACTACACAGGTTGGTTTCCGTTAACATGGTTACGACTTTGTCATTGCACAACACAAGGCCATTCAAAATGTCATCAAATAATTAATGATGACAGGAACAAGAAAAAAAAAAGGTTTCAGACCGCAAATCATACCATTTGAACAAATTTTATTAGAAGAGTTGAATATTGACTTACTGATAATAAGTAAAAATTCCTCAAACAAAAATGATTTTCGACCCACGGATTTCTTCGGTCGTTAAGCACTTCCATTTTTTCCTTTGTACTTTTGCCATCTTTACACCAACGAAATCTCCAGCCGTAGCACCTAAATTTTCCTGTTGTGTGTTTGCCAACTTTACACCAACTAAATCGTCACATTCGTTATTTTTTATTGGCCTGAAGTTTTTCAGTTGTTGATTTTCGTCGACGGTGTAGCCACTGGCTATACCTAAACTTTACAGTAGGATCATAGATTGATTTTATTGTCAACGTAATGCTGATTTACAGGCCAAATTGTCCAAGATATTATACGTCACCTGTGAACGTTTCAGATGAACACTTTGACTATCTCGTTGAGAAAACAGCAGAAAAACAAACTCTCACGGTAGTTTCATGTTGTCGAACCCATCGCAGAGTTTACATACGGACACCACGGAAATGTGAATCTCTAAAAATCGCCATGAGGCGAGTTTCGGAGATTCAAATTTGCAGGATGCCTTGATTGGTTTCATACCAACGGGTGGCACTTCAGTCGAAATGACTTCGCAGCTGGAATCTTACACCATTGCCATCATTATATAACAAGCAAGCTTTCGGATACAATATACACACAATAATGTGACCCTTCCCTTAAAAAGTCATAGAGAAAATGCTTTAATTAAGAGGTGACAATCTTGGACAGCCCTTAATTTGACGGAAGTTGTGGTTTCTTAAGCTTCCGTTAACGAGGCACAAAGAATGTTCGGTCAACGCCAGAGAACGATTACAAAAATGGATGTTAAGAATGAAGAATAAGCTTAGGGAATTATTGTGCGTTATGAGTGATTTGCTTGTTATACCAACAACAGTGTCACGCGGTTTTCATCCCACTGCGGTTAGACTCTCCCTCTAGCTCCGTGATTGAATCAACAAACAGCTCACTGTATTCCTCCATACTGAATCGAGATCCTATGTTTATTGTGATCAATGTCACCCGATAACTGTAAATGCTTATTCATTCATTCTTTCATTCATAAAAAA
>CM021545.1:10308648-10340862 GCA_010994315.2 Pisaster ochraceus | reverse complement strand
TATCCCCCAAAATTTGAATCTGAGAAGAGTTACGGCTGTAACGCTTTTCAGATCGTGTATTCCTACTGGGAATATTCTTCCTGCGTGGAAATATTTGCTCCGGTTTTCCAGTGATATCTCAAAAGCGCGACCACCTTTTGAAGTGAAATTTTCACAGGTTAGTTTTATTGTATATACTGTATCTACATTTGAATAGGATTAAAGCAATCAAACTGTTCCAAGAACCTAAGGTATACTTCGCCTTTAAGAAAGCAGTTGTGTATTCAAAGTCAGTTTTAATTGTATGCACAATTTTGTACTATTCATGTCAGGTACATCAATATATAAATGATGTCAGAGGTCGTATCCGACAGGGAAGACTTCGTGCGGATGAACTCTAATCAATCGCCATCCAGAACAGATAGAACAGAACGAAGTACGCCACTTTTCAGTTACAGGAATGTCTTTTATATTTAAAACTTTTATTTGAAATATAATCTCTTTTAAACTGTTTGTATTTTTAGAGATAAAGTATAATAATCATGTTGGTTGTTGAGATTTCCACACTGCAAACACTGGGGTGTTAAAATTGACACCACGGGTGTCACATATACTAAATAAGAATAAAAACTTACACCACGTGGGGGGTTAGGGTCTAGTCTCACGAGGCAACTTTTACAGGCAATTTGGAGGCAACCGACCGTAGTGCATGGCACAGGACCACGTTGGTAGCACAGGAGTAGTTTTTCAAACAAATGTCTTATGATCGCCAACATGTTTTTTCTATGAGCGCTCAAATGTGAATGCAGCTTCTTCATGGAGATTGCCTGGAACTGGTTGCCTGTAGATTGCCTCGTGTGGCATGGCCCTTAGAATAACACTAAGTTCTGCCCCAAAAATTACATTGGTGTTATTTTAACACCCTATAATGTTAGCTGGTCTCTATATGTGATAACACCATTGCACCATTCTTTGATACTCAGAACATTTGTACTTGACATAAATTTTGGAAACTTTGGATCAACGTTTCCTTTCATAACAATACAATGAGAGACGTATTTTAGGTTGTGAAGTCTATTATAGCATTTATACAATTTTTTATTTGACATTTTTGTTTTTGTCGTTGGAACTATTTCATGTCCAACAACTTATTTTATTCTAGCTTTTGCTCAGCAAAAGAAGCTAACGTTTTATTTGGTCACTTTCAAAGTGTATTCACCCCTCCCGAATGAGACGTCCTCGAAATACTTGTTTGTTTACTTCTCCAAGTTAGTCTGAAATCTCCATCTGCATTGCCAGGCTTTGAAAAGGTACTACTGCTTGAAGGCATTCACCGATAAAGAAAAGGTCAGAGATGTTTTAAGTAAACATATCAGACGGCCATTTTTTTTTAATTAGAATGTTTTGGCTACTTTTTCCGAAGAAAGTACTCTTTAATATTTTTGTAGTTTTGTAGTTTATGAAATATTGTCATTTCTTACATTTCTTTAGTGATTTTTTTTCGTATGGAGACTTTATATGGATTTATTGTGGAATAAAGAATGCTATTTCTGTAGTACACAAATATGAAGTGATAAAGTGAATCAAATCTGTACAAATGTCTCTATATTAAAAATAAATAAATAAATAAGTCATGAAATTCACTTTTTTCATTATGAGCTAGTGAGCATATTTTTTTGTTAATATTCATAACAGTGACAAAGAAGAAACAAAAATGAAATTAAATAAAGATAGTTTCACACGGAAATCTGCCGTCTTTGTGTTGTTCCTTTTAGGCGAGATGGGACTAGACCTCTTGCATTTGAGGTCACAAGTTTAAAACAGCGCCCTCACTGAGGATAATGAAGAGCTATAATTGGGTTAGGCTGAACATCTGACGTCACACTTCCAGGCTTGTGAATAACGCCAGACACCAGCCTTGAGCATCTGGCGGGATCCTGCCAGATGTACCTTTGACCTCGCATCCCATTCACACATGTTCATGCAACCATTATGCACACGGCAGCAGACGATCGAAAAGTACAGTTAAATGCTGGTGTATGTAGGGGACAAATTACGTCACTTCGGAACAGACCGATCATAACGCAGAAATTGAAAGCTTACGTGGCTGCAAGTTTATCCACAGATATCATTGGTCCTGCAAGACCAGTGTCTGTCTTTATATCCTTGCAGATAAAGACAGGGGACCAGTCTTATCACTGGCTGAGAGTCGTGCGCAGCGTACACCCGTGCACGTCTCCATTGTTTGATATTAAGGGTGGCGGCGAATGCAATGGGCCTCACTGGTGATGTCATAAAAAGAGTCTATTTCACACTCTTTTTCAACTATCTGTTGATGATCAACTCAGATTAACACTACACCATGTGTTTGGTAATGTCTATAAAAAAAATTGTAATTTTTATTTAAATAAAAAGGCTATTTGTTTTGAAAATGGTAATGGTATGAGAAAGCATCCTGTGAAACTATTTGATCTGAAGTGCCCCCGGCGATTTGAAATCAAATATGTCGACAAATTGGGACTCTCCATAGATCGCCCTAAGACAATTTTTGGAGATTCAAATGTCACTGGGGTCTATCGGTGAATGCTGCTGCAAAAAATGCGGTTGGTACCTACTGTAACCTATAAACCGGATGGCTTGGACATTATTGTATGATGAAAATAAGAGGATTGTTTTTTTCGTTTTTTTCCTCGGCTGAAACTTTCTTTTATTCTATCTTTATTGATAAATATAAATCAACATTACGCTGACAAAAGCAAATCTATGACCCTATTTGTTGAACAAAGCTGGCAGAATTTATTATAATGCATTCAACAATCAAGAGACAGTCGGGGATTCAAATCTACGTCATCATTATCTTCCTTGGATTGGTTCATTGTTCATTTAGAAATTTGTATTTATGTAAAGTTATCTTCAAAGTTACTCTGCATTTATTTATAGAAGCAGTTATTCGTGTTTCTATTTCACACGTGAATACACAACAATCGAGTTGTAAAATGACAGGCTTTTGACAACAAAAGAACAGCACTTATCGGTCTCCTTTAGGATTTTACTTTATCCAGCTACAACAATGGGAGTAAGTGACCGTCGGCATTTGTTGTGACGCACAATGCAAAAATTGCAGGATTTACCGGTATTTTGTACTGAATTGCAAGGGAAGGGGGGGGGGGTGGTTGACGAGCA
The DNA here is from genome assembly GCA_010994315.2 of Pisaster ochraceus. Classification (NCBI taxonomy): domain Eukaryota; kingdom Metazoa; phylum Echinodermata; class Asteroidea; order Forcipulatida; family Asteriidae; genus Pisaster; species Pisaster ochraceus. The sequence goes on along the minus strand of CM021545.1, from coordinate 10,337,700 downwards.
GGCTTTGAGAGTTCGTTGATATTATAAGCTTGAAAACCATCCGCTTTGTACTCTTTTCAAAGTTGAGTATAATTATATACACTATATAGTTTATGTTCTATTGGAATGCATGCTAAGAAAAAGCAGATGCAACATTTTATATCAATGTGGCACCAATGCGTCAGCGGTACTTATGGTGGACAAAAATACGTTATAGAAAAAAAAGTTAATGCCATTTAAAAAAAAGATTTAATTATTTATTTAATTTTTTATTTATTTATTTATTTATTTATTTTTTAATTTTTTTTAATTTTTTTTTATTATTATTATTTTTATTATTATTATTATTATTATTATTATTATTATTATTATTATTATTTTTTTTTTTTTTTTGGGGGGGGGAGTTATATATGTAAATCCCTTTTGTACCTGAGACGAAAGTAAATGCATCGAAAAAAATGTGAAAACATGTGAGCTATGTCCCACGTCATCAAAGAAAATCACTTGAACGTGGTTTGTTTCTGTTGCTGGCACTTTTACCTTCGGACCCATTTTCAAACCCGCCAAACACCAAGCAAAGGTGTGATTGGTTTATCCTTATTTCTGGTCACATATACGTTGCACATGTACCTAGTTTGTACCCAAATGTAATATCAAAACAACAATGGGGCACTTTGGGAAGCTAGGTGGCAGCAGACTTGCCAGGCAAATCCATTGTTCTCGGTAATGTGCGCATGCTCAGAGCTGCTACGTTAACAAGGGCCCATTTTTTTATAAAGCAATTGAGCAAAAAATGGTGCTTAGCAAATTTTGTATACTAAATTTGCATGGAACCATTCACAAACCGTAAAGGTGTATTGGCTAGTAATCTGTTCTGCTAAGCAATGTTTTTCTTCGCTGAGCACATATTTCTGCGCTGCTAAACAGCTGAAAAGTCACTTTATCTTAATAAGATAGTAATAGGGCCTATGTACTACTTTTGACAGCAGACTTATAGCATAATTTGCTTTGGCGCTTAGTTGCCTCTGAGTGTGGCGCTTTAGCTTTTGCCATGACAGTTGTGGGCCACCGTGATTTTGGGCGCTTCGTGACGAACACGCTTAACACAGATTCGTCGCTTTGTGAAAACGCAAAGGTCATACCCACTGCACGGGTTGAGTGGCGAAGCTTGATTCGTCACGTCGCTGGCCTGTGTAACCGCAAACAGAAGTTACTTCCAAAAACCGATTTGCAAAATGATTTCGTTGGGTACTTTCGTCACTTCAAGAAAACGGTGACGATTTTGTTAGCGACACTTCTGAAATAATGCCTCTATGAGAATTAAAAAAAACCAAAAAACTACGTTTTGCCATATAGGCTCATTTCAATTTGCCACTGAGCAAGATCTTGCATATCAACTTCCCAAACAAATACTACTTTTTCTGATCTTTAATAATTAAATTGTATGGACACCATAGCAACATAATATTGTTCAGTGCATGTGACTCCTTATACGGAACCCATCATTTACTAACACTCCAAACACCATAGCAACAACGATGAACTTAACAATGTTCAGTGTTTGTGCGCGTTCGACACGGACTCCTACATACCTCAATCAATCTACAGTCAACAGTTCTCATTGAGATCATCGAAAGCCTAATATGAAACCTTTTGAATGACGTCTACAGAGCCTTTGCTCGAGTCAATATAATACCGACAATGATTTCTTGACGTGTATTTGGTGACTTCGTTTTAATGCACGCCATCTATCTTCGTTATATACACTACAAAACAGCAGAGTCGACTAAAAGTGTTTGCTTTGGGAAAGATATATTTTTACGCCCCTTAAAAAATAATATCATCACCACTACCAGATTTTCATCTGGACACTGAAGTGCGGAAGCATATAGGCCTATTACAATTGGCCCCACACTGAGCAAACTATTCTAAAATGTTGAATGCGTGTGAGCCAACCGGTATTAAACTTCAGCTGCAGTCTTTATCAGCCATATACCTTATTGTTGAAACAAACTTTATATTATTTTATTATTGAAATAAATGAAGTGAATTATTATGAAAAATATCAAACGACAAGGATTTTATGTGTGAGGTATATAAAGCAATATAGGATGCAATGTATTCGTACAAAATAGCAGAATGTCGTTGGAATCTGGACCATTCCATTTCAATCTTCTTCTCCTATTGGGTCGAACAGTCCAAATTTCGATTATATTCTGTTGTATCGTACACATACGCATTCAATATTTGTTTAACATAGGACTCCTATATTAAATGTAGGAGCGTCAGGCGTTGCGGCAGTAAACACAAGGCAAACTAAAGTACACGTGATGCGTGTTCCACCAATCAAATGACAAGGATCCGTGTGCGGTATATAATGCTTAATAATGTAATATACACAAACGTTGGATATGTTGTGACGGTGTGTGGCTTTGCACTATTCTGACCGATTCGTCACCGACGTCACTTACTGACGCACCCTAAGGTAGCTCATCCCTCACAGTATTCCAAGCCGTGGACAGAATCTTCTAGAGAAACATTTCCCCTGACACGATTTTCTATCCTGACTAAGGCAATTATTGTCTCCCACAAAAAGTAGTTGTTCTACAAGTTAAAATGTGTTCATTTATGTTTTAAAAGACGCTTTCAAAATTTGAAGTAACAGCTGTTCAGATTGATACGTAAATGCCGATGTGACGGCAACGCTCTTCGAATGGCTATTTTATTCATAAAAACTGATATATGCATTTAGATTGACAGCTAACATTGTTTGCGATGTCAAACATTATTCTAATATGACAATGGAAACCGTCCCAACCAGCTGTTTAAACCGTTGAACCTGATGGTCCTATAATCATGAATAATTCGCCAATATAAACTATTACTGTGTATGTTGTAATCAAATTAAAATACATTTTATTTTCAACGTGATGATAACAAAGATACAACGATGTGATAAAACAGATTAGGCCTAGAACATTTACAACGTGATGGTCACGACATACTTTGTAGTTAAGATGTTGAGACAACGTGGCTGTCACAAATTGAACACTAAATTTTTACAATACCAAAACACAAAGTGAAAAAAACGTTATCACCTCACCTTTAATTTTACGTGTTGATGTTGCTAAAACACAACGTGCAGACAATGAGACTGCCACAATTTTAAACATTACATTTTAGTAACACCAAAATACAACGTGCAGACAACGTGCTCGTCACAACATAATTTCTACGTTTTATTGAGACCAAAATCTAACTTTTCCACAACATTTTTGCCTCAACGTAAATGCTACTCTGTAATAATCCAAAACGTTACGTACTCAACTTTTGTTACGTTTGTTACAACGTAACATTTTAACGTTACGTACACCAAAGTCTGACTTCATTACAACGTTGCGAGAACGTCAAGCTGCTAGCTGGATTAGTATTTAAATGAACATTGCTAAGGCATATCACTAAAGAACTACTGCCAACGTGAATACCATCTGAGCCATAGTGTCCAAAATATACTGTAAAAACACAAATTCCTCGATCGTTGATAACAATTTATTATCAGTAAAATGTTTTGTATACAAGGAACGTGGCGAAGAATGCCCGCAGTGTTGTACTAAGTGTTTGATGTTATTAGGGAGTCGGGTGTTCTTTACAACTTAAATTTTTAAACCGTTAATTTAATTGTTTCTTCGGCAAGTCTTCTACTTTCTACTTTGGTGCAGTTTGATCATCATCTTTTTTAGGTCATGTTTTTTTTAAATTTGATTAAATCCATATAGCTGTGCTATACGTGAAAAGAATAATATTATGATCTAATGTCGGCACGGCGCACAAGTAGAATAACTGCAGTTTTATTTATTAAAAAGAAATTTCAATAGATGACACGATTAGTTTACTTTACAAAACTGATTAAAATTACTGTTATAGTGAGCAAATTCGGGTGGCTGCCCGGAGGCGACTAGACTTGACATAGTCGATCCAAATATATCACTCAAACGCGGCACGGTTTAAGTAGCTAGTCCAACTGATGGTCCAATCAAGTGCCCCAAGAGCACTGTTTCTACAGTCAACTAGAAAAGTTACGTCACATTTTCAGATGGCAGTTACGTAACGTGACGGAAACATGCTTGTAAATTTTTGCAATAACACGCAAATTTAATAATAAAAAATGACGATAAATGGTAGGCCTAGGTGTTTGCCAATTAATTATATAATAATTATTACTGTATGCACAATGCAAGTTTTTTTTTTACGGGCCGATATATTATTTATGTTCATTACGCTTTTTGCCATATTTGACGAACCAATCGATTAGACGCGTTCGAGTGAAACACAGACCTGCGTGATAAAAATGGAAAATTGACTCAAGATTAACACCCGAACTTGCTCAGGGCTCTAATTTTATAGAGCTGCTTAAGCACAAAAACAAGCTATAGGCACAACAAAATTATGATTACCTGAATAAGGTTACCAGCAGTCAAAACACCGATTTCACCTGTGACTGGTATCCTGCTTATTTTTGCTTAGAAGAAATTGTTTAAGCAATATTGTTTGCTTAAGCAGCGCTATTAAATTGGGCACAGGTATAGTAATGAACAGGTTAAACATTGCGTGACGTCATATGCGTACTAATACATCTCATAAGCCCCCTTCAAACTTAAATTTAATCCGGAGAATCTTCGTGTTAAGGAAAAAATGTTAACTTTTCAGCTGAAATTTATCCGGATTAATGAACTCAAAACTGGCTTCATTCGGGTAAAAATTAACCCTGCCCAAGACTACGGTTAACCCACCAATCTCTTTTTCTATGGGTTAGATATTGTAGTGTGAAAAAGGAATCTCCGGGCAGTTTTAATCCGTGTATAAGACTTTTTATACGGGTCGCCAAATACACGGATCAAAGGTAGGAAGTGTGAAAAGGGCTACAGTGTCTAATTTTTCTTTATCGAAACAATCAGGGCCCAATTTCATGGCTCTGCTTACCGCCGAATTCTGAGCTTACGGTTACCATTCTCCGCTTACTGTGCAAGCGCCGAATTTCTGCGCTCCATAGCTGTGTATTAGCGAAGAATGCCTGTAGTAACGTGGAGTACGCACGCGCACAAGCAAAACATTCCCTGCTAACCCGTGAAATACGCTTGACGTAAGCAAGGAATTCCCTGCTTCCGTAAGCGCCGATTCTTTGCCTGTGGTAAGCAGAGCCATGAATTTGGGCACCCTTATTTACTTCAAGCGGCAATGATTGATTCTCTACGGTGACAACATTGTGTCATTTCGCCAGTGAAATAACTCGAAGGCTTTTTATATGCGAATATGGATGCGCAATGTGATTTTAACAATATTAAATACAGTGCGTAATTGATAATGTTACATAATAAAGTAAAGACTCTGCTATAGGTTCGAAACGTTAGGCTACTGACTACAATAATGTTTGCTTTTATACCACAGGTCCTTTTGGTTGGTAAGCAGTTTGCAACAACTAATTCTAGTAATAAATATCAAGTAATAAACCACAAAGGAAACTGATGAATAAAGATATTGACTAAGGGAGACAGCCAGCATAGGGCTGGATAGCTCAGTTGGTAGAGCGCCGGTACGGTAATCCGGAGGTCGTTGGTTCAAGTCCCGCTCCAGTCAATTTTTCTTTGTTCAAACCCAATTTTCTCATAATAAAATTACATAAAATATAGTGGATACCCCACAAATTCACCAAATAACAATACGGAATAAAAACGAAACTTTGTCTTTCTTCATTGGTACAGAACCAATTTCTTCCATACGACTCAAAAATACAGACAACAACGTTTTATATTAACTTACCTATTAGGTAATGATTTACACCATTAATAATGCATTGATAACATTTCAGTGTTTTCAGAACTGTAAATATGGAATTTAAAAAACCATCAGCAACATTTAAAAGTCATCAGCAACATTTCAAAAACTCAATATTATTATTTCCCTCAAAGGACAATATGGCTTTCCCATTTTTTAAAATAAACAATCGTGTATGAGATGAAAAATGAAACACAGACAATTATTTACTGGTCAGATGTGTTCTTTTGAATGGACAAAGACAGAATATGTGTTTGGTGGTTTAACAAGTTCGTTCTCTTTGTCCGATACGGCCGGACACAGTAGTGATATCCCCGTCATTGTCAACCCGGTTGTTTCGGCCGAATAGTTTGTTCAAACCCTTACGGAACTGTCTGTATTTCAACGCATATATTATGGGATTAGCGCATGAATTACAAACAACCAGAAGTACCGAAACGATGTAAAGGGCCCCGTCGAGATCTATCTTAACCCCAAGCAAAAACAAGCTAAATATGATGGTGTTTGGGGCCCAGCATATCATGTAGACCACGAAGACGATGAAGAGTGTCTTGAAGGTGTTTCGTCTTGCGCGTAGGAGAGACCCGTCTATTGTCGATGCGTCCGAGCTCGATGAAGCCGCTTGGGTGGGCGCGGCGCGTTTGGCCGTGCGTTTCAGGGCGATCGAGATATGGCTGTACGCTATGAACATGACTGTTGCGGGGACCATGAAGTTCATTTGCAAGAGTAAAAATGCGGAAACCACTGGTGGCTCGGGTAAAACATACGGCTTACAGATGCCGTCCTCCTCGGTGTACTCTACCCATACCAGGTTAAAGCCCGACGATAAGAATCCGTACACCCATGTTGCAGTGATGAGGACCGCAGCAACACGGCGTCCAAAGAAAACTTGATATTTGAACGGGAAAACAATCGCCACGTACCTCTCGATCGTCAGCGACACCAAGCTTGTCGTGGACGTAAAGAATGACGACCACAAGAAGAAACGAGTCACCCAGAGGTAGCATAACAAGAGGCCGGCAATTCCTCCTGGCACCGTCTCAGGGATGGGGATGTTAATGCTGAGTATCAAGGCGAGAGACGAAAAGAAGTCGACCACAGCTTGATTGAAGATGAAAGCATTAGTCAAAGTGTGCATAATTCGAATGCGCCATATAACAATACAGACGAGGCAGTTACCGAAGATACCAAGCAAGCCAACAATCGTCTGGAAAGCACGGACGTAAGGTTCTGCCATGATGCTCCGTAGTCATAAACTACTCTGTTCTGAAATTGTGGTCGAATATAAATCCGCTCCAACGATCATCATACATCAAAAGAAACTCCCCTCTCTCCAGATTAGAAAAATAATACAAGTCCCTACGGAACAGTTTGCAATAATGGTATTTTTGTTGTACGCATCTCATACGGGCTGCAGTCGACCTTGCACGCACGATGTGTAGAGCACTCTGTTGTCTTCGCTTTTAAATCAGGGGGCGTTTCAACTCAGTTTCAACTCGTTCATATTCTTCTCATTCAATATTTTCAACAACAAAAAATGTGTGTGTTTTTTGTGTGTTAGTGCTGCTTTATTATTTTTGACTTCTTTGCTGCAATCTCTAGCTTACTGTTCATTGGTCAATGTAGTTTAACTCCTGAAAGTGGTTCCAATTTGGCGCCCACTATGTTCCCGGCAAAATGTTTTCACACGTCCTGCCCGGGATTCATAATCTAAACCTTTGTATTTTTTTCAAATAGACGGAACAATAACTCTTCATCAATTTTCTGCTTTCTTTTTGGATGACGTGGTTCTTTTTGGTGTAATTATACGCACCTTGATATACAATGGGTATGGCGTTATTATTTAAACTTACAATTGAGGATATCAATTTTTGACAAGCGATTATGATCAATTTTGAAATCTGAAGTTTTTTTTGCCGTATGCTGTCTTTATCTAAAAGTGAAGTTCATGCATCCAGAGTACCCGTTTCCTTGATCACTGCATCTTTTATCCAACCCTTAGAAGTGACAATGTTAGAGTTAATGTTGACAAAAGGTCACTTCGTGGCGCGAATCATCAATTAAAATTAACAAGTTCGTGCAGAACCTCCCGAACTCGTGATGTCCGATCCTCAAAATCGAATTGTAGCTGATCGCTGAGGTTTTCACTCGGCTGTCATTATGGAGTCTGGTACATTGATGAGTGTCTTTGAGCGTGGTTGTATCTTGCTTCTTCCGCGAGTTCTTTCCTCAAGAAGGTGAAGGCGGCGTGCTTGAGGAGACGTCGGTAATACAACATCAGTGGCAACCTTTAATTACCGTCTTAACACAGTTTAATGGGTGTCCCGTCACAGAATGCTGTCAGCAGCTCGAACGACACGCCAGTTTATTTATTTCGGAGTCAAGGTTTTTTTCCGACACGATGCAGAAATTCATAAAATCGGAAGTTCCTTTGAAAGACGTTGAAGAAAAACATTTTTGCATCTTCCTCGACAAATAATTGTTTCCACAGTGTAATTATAGTGATGATAACACAGAGTGTGGAGGTCCCTAAACGAAGTTTGACTGTCGACGGACACTTCTTCGAATAAAATATTGTTAGTTTCTTTGAAAAATCCACACGATCTTCATCAGAATATCCTGTCTATCTAGAATAGAGAAACAAAAAATCGTCAGAGACACGACTGTTTGATGATTTCCTCTCTGTAAAAAAAAAAATAGAATAAACTGCAGATCAAACACCGCCCACCAGTGCCGCTACGATAGATGGTCCGAGCTCTTGGAGTGCATTGTCGCTTGGTGACAAATGAATGGAGAGGGGAAAAAAGAGAAAGAGAGAGAAATAGAGAGAGAAAAAAAATAAATAAAAAATATAAAAAAACAGCCAGCGGACTTTTCCGTTTTTTATTAACGAAAGATCAAACTCCACTTGTTGTCCATTTGGCCGTTTATTCGTGCGTGGTTTGTGTTTGTTTTACATATCGGATGGAATGAATGTCACTGTGATGTCAAAACGGTTAAAATTATGTTAGCATTATTTGTATTATAGTAAATGCACTTACAGTTATTTCGCGTAAAATCGCATGTAGGCTACACCATCAAAAAAGAAGAAGACGAAAAAGAAAGAAGGTATGATTCGATTTTAGGAAGATACTACAGAGGCCCTAAAGGAACATGAGTTAAAAAATATTAATAAATACAAAAATGAGGAGTGAACCAAATTTAAGAGGTGAAAAAAAATCCCCCATTTAGAAGTGCGGCTTCGAACCTCAAGGAAAAATAAAAAGAAGACAATTTGGAGAGGTAAAAAAATTAACAAAAATAAATAATAAAAAACAAGATTCGCCAAATACTTGCAAAAAAGCGATTTCTATGTCACTAATGTACTTTCGTACCCCAATCTGTCAAACGTTGGCAAACTGCATCCGTTGTGCAATGTGTGTATGTGCAATAGCCCCGCCGGGAGCCAATTTTTAGCCGGTTGAATTTTTTTTCACTCAACGCAATTTAAAAAAATATTTATCTCTCAATTATTTTTTCAATAACCGTAATTATTTTTAACGTCTCATTTGTTTTTACTCACCGACCTTTTTTTCCACTAACCGTAATTTGTTTTACTCTCTAAAATTTTGTCTCCCTATGATCCGTAATTTGTATTCAAACTCTCCAATTTGTTTTCACTCAACGAGTTGTTTTTACCTCTCAAATTTGTTTTTTCTCATTTCCCTTGAGGTTTAAAGCCGTATTTCTGAATGGGTGATTATTATTATTATTAGTTTCTACCTATTAATATTGTTTTTACACCCCCTCGATTTTTTTTGTTTTGTTTTACACTCATGTCTCTTAAGGGGCTCCGTAAGATACATATTATTTACAAGAAGCCAACAATGTGTGTTCATTCAGCAGTATCAGCAGAATGAGTGTATTATAAATTAATATTATTGCTAGAAAAAGTTCAGCACTAGCGTATAGCGTAATATTTTGACCGATAACAAGTTCCTCGAAGATAAGTGGGTATGAAAAAATATCAAACACAAATTATAATAGGGAATGTGGGTAACTTCTGGCGACTTTTAAATGTTGTTTATGATAAGAACATTTTGGTGTCTTCTTGGATTAAAACAAGACACTTTTTCTAATAATACGCAAAAACATGAAGCTTAAATTCAGTGTTCTGTGCCGTATCCGAGTTTGCAGCTACAGTTAAGACTGTTGGTAAGGAAGTCCTATACCTCAACGCATGGTGGTGCAGCCGTAGCCGTAAGTCCTCATCGAATAGTATCAATGTATTTTGTCATATTTGAAATATTTTAATAATTATTTAAATTATTTGCTTGTGACGAAAATCGTATAAGCACAAGTGCCCTACACCACTTGTTATCTAATTGATTGGCCGGTGGTCACAATGTTTGTACTGGTACTTGACAGTGCGACTTCCCCAGCCTGTGGAGCCACTGCGCTACGAAGCGTTATACTGGCGCATCGTTTATCACCCGCTTGTGATACTTGCATAAACTACCCATGCATAAACCATTTCCGTGCCTAATTATTCATGATTTATAGTCTCGCTTAATTTCGCTTTGTATTTTGACTATTTATATTTTGGTCAAAAGAAATACTGTTTCGTTAATAACTAATGACAACATCAGAATTTGTATGGTTTGCAATTGTGTCTTTGTTCCTTGCATTTGGAGCCCATCAATGATGTTTGAACAGTTTAATCGGAGTTTTCTCGGATCACTATAGTGCGTGGCAGCATACTTACATGTAAATCCATTGTTCTTGGACTTGCGCTCGCTATTAATTAACTTCAACTATTGTCCACAGTAACAAAAAATATCAATAACAAATTAATGGGAGAATAAACAGATAGAAAATGTGATGTTAAAGAGCGGGTATACCTTTCAGTAATTACTCCACAAAATTAATGACCATAAAAGCTTATTTGGTAAGAAGCACTGCAGCTGTTGATAATGTATAACATCTTGAGAAACAATTCTTTTCAAAGGAATGTGGTTTTAGAGAGAGAGTGATTCAAAATAATTTCAGTCTGAGAAACGTTTCTATATGAAACGTTATCAGACTCTGTGTTCCATTCACGGATTATTCTTCCTGTGTGGGACATTTTTATAACCGCTCCAGGTTTTCGGGAATATCTCAAAAACGCTACCACCTTTTGAAATGAAATGTCCACAGGTTATTTTTGTTGTATGTATCTACTTTTATATAGGATTAAAAACAATTGAACGGTTCCAAAAAACACGCTTTGACTTTTAGCAGAGTATGAAAAATAGGCTAGATGACCATTTTCTCCGAGAGGGCGCCCGTCGAAATTACCATAAAACGCCGGATCGTAAACACAAGTCGCAGTACATGTATTTTGTGTCTTGATTTGAAAATCTCGATGGAATTCGGTCTTAAGTAGACCTAAAGGAAGAATATTATGTAGGACTTTTATGAAATTATTAATTTCATAAAGTTTGTAAGGCCGACATGGAGAAAAACAACCATGTTATTTGAGGACTCGTGTGGGAAACCTGGGCCCAATTTCATCGAGCAAAAAAAAAAGGTAGCTAAGCACACCAAAATAATGCTTACCAGAATAAGGACACCAGCTAAATGACCATTCCACATGTACGATTTGTGACTGGTATCCTCCTCAAGTAGCAGAAAATTGCTTAGCAATATTTGTCTGCTTAAGCAGCTCTATGAAATTGGGCCCTGGTGTTTCTGTTGATTAGGACTACACTAATTTTTGACCCGGGTTCCGGACGCCGGGTCTCAGTGGGCCTCGTGACCTATTTCTGGGCCGGGCTGACCCCGAAACTGGTCAGAAAATGAGATTTTGACCTGGGATTCTGCGTTAGTTTAACCCACCCCTGGTTCATTTGGACACAGATTCAGGTGTGTTTTTTTACTGACCCAGAAACGGGTCAGACGGAACCCAGATCAGGGTCGATTCTGACCCGGGAATTGTTTACAAGTTGTTTGTTGTTGTTGTTGATTTTTTTTTTTTTTTTTATTGATAAAAAAAAAAGGTTTTTTTTTTGGTTCTACGAGATAAACATTGTTCTATCCATTCGAGCCCCATATGGCCGAGTTCAAGTCTAGTGTCTGTTAGATTCCAAGTCAGGCTCCGATGGGGGTCCATTGATTTACACCCGTCTTCAAGAGGCAGCAGGGTGGAGGTGACTCCGTAGAAATAACCTTGGATGTCTCCTCGCAGCCACCATCTTGCTTGGTACTGCTTCAAGGTATGATCGCTGGTAATCGCACGAACTTGACTCCTAATACACGAAGCGCGGGGGTAAGACACTAGCGCACACATCATGTATGTACACACGTCGTCGTACACACGGCGTCTACACACGATGCATTAAGCATAATCAATATCCGCTGGGATGGAGAGGTGAGTTGTAGAAAATACCGAATTTTTACCTCCGTTTTCACTTTAAATTCTAACAGGTTTCCAAAGGGTACTGTAAATATCAATAACATAATGTGTACACTGAAAGGTTTGTGCTTGTTGTAGATGTAGGGTACATTTGGAGGGAGAGACGTTTAAGGATACAAAATGTATGTTTTTTTTTTTTTCAATTGTACGCTCCATTGCGTAAAATGGCATTGTGTTTGTGCATTGCCATTTCTTATCACCCAGTCTGTTTTTAGAGTTATGAATAGACTTAGAGGGTTGTTGTTTATGCCCTTTAGATGGTGGTGACACTTTACCTCTATAATAAGGTGTATCACGAATTACGCCTGGTTGATTATGCACAATGAATGGTCGACAGGCATTGTGTGTTGTTGTGGTGTGTGGTGGGTGGGCATGGGTATATTGAAATGGGAACAAAGTTTGCACCACCTACAACTCAAGACACCCAGGCAGTAGTATTCAGTAACCATGACTCCAGTACATACAGCACCCGGTCCCTTGTTAATACGGGGTCTTGTTTGTACTTTTTTCCTTCCACCACTACAGTGCCTTTTAACATTGAGCAAAATCAACCAGGGCCCTGTATTTTTGTGACTGAAGTTATGGAGGCAGAATTTAACCATGATTTATAAAATATCAAGTCTCAAGAAAGATGTGACAGTGCCTTTAACTTCGCTCTTGAAGGGGCATGGCAATTTTCCTCTGGTAAGGGGCACTCTAGGAGGAAAATGTAAATTTGTATTGGAACTTGGCAAGGGACACCACAGCAAAAGCACAGGGCACCACGGCAATTGCTGTGGGTGCCGTGGGTTATTTTGAGACCTGACGACAGTGTTAAAAAAAAGTTCTGTGCAGGGCAACGAAGATTATCCCAAGCTTGAAAAACTAAACCTACACACAAAGACTGCAAGTGTTAAACTTGTACAGATCGGAAGCAAGAAGACTACGAGGGTACTTGATTTGAGGTGTTCAAAATCCTAAAAGGATTTGGGTCATTATTGAAGAGAGCAAGCTCGTCCAAAGACATGCTATCCATTTACCAGCAAAATTATCTGCATGCAAACAAAAAGGGTCGTGGCCGACCCTTTGAAAAACACACCCCTTGAAATGGTGCGGTGAAATTTCATTGCGCAACCGCAATAATATCTCATTGGCCAATTCTACAACAGCAAAAAAATTGTTAATTTTGCGCTACACAAACTTGTTTTTCATGTAAATAAGTCGTTATGTGTGAATAATGTTGCCAGTCAGTTTTTAGTCGGGTTTACAGATAAAAATGGCAAAAAGATTGCATTTGAAAGCCTTTTTTAATTAAGTTGTCTTGGAGTTGTCTTGAATTGTCGTTGAGTTGTCTTGAGTTGTCATGAAATCGTCAAGTTGACTCCAAATAGTTTGACCGTTGAGGAAGGGACACACATTTCAGTGCTGTCATGGTAATAAGTTAGACCTATAATTTAATATTAGGCCTATTCTTTTTCTAGTTTATCTTGAATACAGTTACACAGTGCACAAAACATTAAAGAGCGAGTCTGTGGCTAGACATTAGGTTTTGAACTCTCAACCACTTCTGTACACGCATGCGCGATGATGACGACGCCAGTTAAAGCTTTTGTTTGTGATGTGATTGTCGACGCTTGCGCGTGTGTAGTACTGGGTGAGAGTTCATGTTTCCATGTCGAGCCTCATGCAGACTATGATCGCGATGTGAGTGCAGTATTAAGTTAAACATTACCAGACTGCAGTCCAGAATTAAATCGCTTGTAGTATTGATTTGTATTCGGGACTCCCGTTTGTCAGAACATTGTTGGGCGTGTTCAGTCGATCTGCGCCATTGGTCGATTGTGTAGCATTATCGGCCAAACAGGCTGCTATTGTCGATCCGGCTGCCATACCCTTTCTTTGAAATTTATCATTCTTGATATTGGCAGATATATTTTATATTAGCATACAAAGCCCATGCAATGTAGGAATGTACCAGCTGCGTTGATTTCTTTGCAAATCACCTGTCACCATCTGGTACGCTATGGAGGGCTATAAAAAACACTGCGCAGTTCAAGTCCTCAGTATCATACAGTTGTACTTTGAGGTTGATTTTCTACGGCCTTTTGTTGGTCTACAAGCCATGCAACCTGTGTTTACAAAAAGAGTGACCTTGAATATTCCAGGACATTTCCTGGTTGATAAGTGACTGGGGGGGAGGGCAAAGTATGGTGGCTTGCTAAGCTGTTTATGTGTGGTTGGATTGTCTTTCCAACCACACCAAATTTCTGCACATAAGTATATGTTTGTTAATTTACAACTCTGATTGGCTATATTTTCCTGCTTTTTTTCTCATTTATTTTTTTTGCCTTTGCTTTCGATCCAAACTGGACCTTTTTCAGAGGCATAAACAAGAACATAACACAAACATATCCATTTATAGCAAAAAGAGGAGCAAAGGATTAAGGGAAAGTTTCCAGAAAAAAAGTGGTAAAATTATAGCCAATCAGAGTTATTAATTTATAAACAATGGGGTGGCTAAGAACCAATCAGAGTAAAGTAGTGAGGACAGAGGATGGTCAGTGTGAAAGGGTGGATCACTAGACTATGTTCTATATTCTAGGAATTACAAATGAAAGGGTAGGATTAGAGGGCAGGCCATATCAGGATAATGCAACTAACAATAGGGGGCAGGATAAAATAACTAGTGAAGAGAGTTTAGTAATCAACAAGATGATTTGAAATAAAAAAGTAATTAACTAATAATAATGACTTCATCAGATACTGGTAGTGATACAGGCTAAAGCACATGATGAAATCTGATTACAAAATGAACTGAGTGAAGGTGCCCCATTATTATGTTGCACTGGAGGAAAAGCATCATGTTAATATTTGCACAAGCAGGATGTGTTTGCCTTTCTGTGTGTGGGATAATAATGATAAGCCCTTTGGCTTTGACCTTTGAACTGTCTAGTGTTGTGGGTGTGTTCGCGTCACTGTTTAACTTACAAAAATAAATGTCACTGCAAACACAGTATTAACATGCGTAGCGTAAATCCATAGTTGTTCCACTGCAGATGATTTGAACTTTATCCCAACTTTTATTCATGAACTGTAAATTATCTAAACCATAAACAGCTGCAGTGCTTCTCACCAACTAAGTTTTTATGATCATTAGCTTTTTGTTGTTGAGTATTCACCAATCTATAACCCAACCTTTAAGTCTGATTTCTGTTTTTTTTTGGCCCTCAGAAAAAATCTGCAAAATTGTTACAAAAAAGTCATTAAAAAAAAAAAGCCTATACCGCCCGTGTACTCAATACATTTGTCGGACCTTTCCCCAAAATGTCGAGCCTGCCTTAAGCATGTGTGGAAATAAATGTCTCTGAATAGATAAATAATGCAAATAATTGATTGTTTGTCCTAAAATCGATAAAAACCATACTGCAGTGTGATATTGATAAGGTGAATTTTTGCACATGTACTGATTTCTTAAACCCAACACTGACCGTAACAGCCTTGGCCCTGGAATGATGCTGTTGAGGACAAAGGCAAAACGGCATCTGTTGGTTGCCATAGGCATGTCATGGCCGAGCGGATAAGAGCACTGGATTTAAGCTCTGGTGTTTCTGATCAGCAGAGTGTGGGTTCGAGTTCCGGTCGTGACACTTGTGTCCTTTTACGCAAGACACTTAACCGTGATTGCTTCGTCCTTCTGATGGGACGTAAAGCCGTTGGTCCCGTGTGTTGTGTAACGCACGTAAAAGAACCCAGTGCACTTATCGAAAAGAGGAGGGGTCCGCCCCGGTGTTCCTAGTTTGATTGGCAGCAATATTGCGCCACAGCACCTTGTAAACCATTACATGGTGCTATGTAAAGGAGTAGGTCTCAAACTTCAAACGTAGCCCCAAAATACCTTGCAGGAAAATACTTAATGTTGAAGCGCCTTGAGCGTCAATGAGAAATGGATGAGCACTTTTTAAGAAGCCACTATTATTATTATTATACTTTACATTTGCTCGTCTGCAGTGGAGTATAAAATAATAAAGCTCAAATTCATCTTCTGTCCGAATCTGAGTAGAATCATGAAGTTTGTGTTTGTATTGGAAACATGTTAATTTAATATTAATAGAGAAATTACCGCAGAAATGTCATATTTTACTGGGGGCCTTGCCTGTTCAAATCAGCTCGCAGGTGTTTTTTTTCCTAAAAATTCCTTGTACCTCATGAAAGATGGTAAAATTGTTTGTATTTTTGTTCCTCATCTGCAGGTTAGCACAGGGTCATATCGGATACTGTACGGTGGTAGTGAATCATATCAACTAGAAGCACTTCAGTGAATGAGATAGGAAGCAACTCTTTCCATTGAAGACGCAATCTTCAAGATGCATCACTATCTAAGAAACCTTTTGATCTTAACCTTTATAGGAACTGTCAACTTCTTCATCTTCATGTACATCTCGGGAAGGTCCTCATTTTTCTTGGGAGGAATTTCCATGGCAGTGGAAACAAACCACCACAGTGGACAGAGGGACCGTGTATACAAAACGATAGATACGAAACATTTCCATTTTAATGACGTCTTAAGACACGGAGGGTATGTACCCCTACCGTCAAATTCAGAAAAGAGAGTAACCAAGAGCAAAGCCGTTGAGGATTTTTTCATCTTCAAGAAGCCATCCCATGGAACTCGGCCTGAGACGACCAAGCTTGCCGAAAGCCGCCCGTCCGTTATAGCAGAGTTTATAGAAACATTAAAACAAGGTCCTACTAAGTCGCATGCCAGATCAAGGTACGAGGAATTGTACCCCCCTAGAGTTGAAACACAGACAGCTGAGGTGGATAACGTAGCCCATGTTAATCCTCATAATTATAAGCTGATCATTGATGAGCCAAAGGCATGCTTTGACGACCGTGGGAAACCCGAGGAGACCTTCCTAGTCATTCTCATCTCCACGATTCACAGAAACTTTGAGCAGCGTCACGCAATTCGCGAGACATGGGGAAGCCCTAAAGAGATCAACGGTAAGAGAATAGTCACCCTGTTTCTCCTAGCGTACACCAAAGACAGCCACCTTCAGAAACTGGTCAAGGAAGAGAGTGATCAACATCACGATCTCCTTCAAGAAGATTTCGTTGACTCTTACAAGAACTTGACCTTAAAGACCATGATGGGGATGAAATGGGTGAGTTCGCATTGCTCACATGCATCCTATTTTATGAAGACAGACGATGATATGTACGTCAGCTACTCCAATCTTGTCACTTACCTGTCTAGTTCTAGTACGCCCAAAACGAACCTTGCTTTTGGATTTCTTATCACTGGAGGACCCATTCGAGACCCCAAGAGCAAGTGGTTCATGCCGAAGGAAACGTACCCTGGGAGCAAATACCCACCGTTCCTCTCGGGAACCGGTTATGTCATGTCAGCGGACGTGGCTGGGAAAGTCTACAAGAAGTCATTGGATACTGGCTTCTTATACCTTGAAGATGTTTTTGTGGCAGTGTGCTTTAAATCCTTAAACATCATCCCAAAGAAGCACAAAGATTTTAACAATTGGCGGACTCCTTACTCGTATTGTCGATATCGGAAGTTGATCACTACTCACATGGTTCCACCAACGGAAATGTCTCGGATTTGGAAAGACCAGCAGCGCCAACGGAGCTACAACTGCTAGAGTCAAAGACAGCTATCATTTTGTACATTACCATGTTCAAGACATTGAATATGTGCAGAAGACACTGTTTGTGCTATGATCATGTGCCAAGGAAAGTTAAACAAGTTTGTACTGTAATTGTATTGAGGCTGGGCATGTAGTGTGGTGCGTTGGACTCGAGTTGTGGTGGCCAAGTCGTCAGAGTTTGGGTTTGAATCCTGGTCATGGCACTTGTGTCCTTGAGAACTATTCCCTTTTGCTTCTCATGATCAAGGAGTTCTCGCCTGGTCCTCGGATTGTAATGGGCGCTGGTTATGAGAAAGATTTGTTGAACAGGAAAGTCTTTAGACTAGGCTTGAAGGACTGTTGAGGTGGAGATGTTTGGATAATATTGTGGAAGAGCGTTCTAAACTTGTGGGGCAGCCACCTCAAGTGACCTGTCTCCCCATGACCGTCACTATCCAGTCTCAGACAGCCTGGGGTTGTAAATTCCTGAATAGATTGAGAAAGCGTACTCTTTTCAGGTCTAACTTTGCCAAAAGATTTAGAGACAAAACTATAGCAACTAACGTCAAAGCTTCTAGTTGGCCTCCAGTTTTAATAGGAAGTTTGAAATGAATATTTGGGGAAGAGTCAATCCTGCTATAAGTTTGATCAAATTTAGAATTTATGGTTTTTGTAGAAACTATGACTGGCTTATTTTGATTGTTTCAGCTGAAATAAGCAACTCAGTGATTCTGTGGTGATTGAAATGTTATTTCTTTGACGGTAATGTTTGCATGACATGTATTTCAGATGGCAATAATTCTCCAAGGAGATCGCTGCTGGCAAGGCCTTTAAAGTCGGCAAGCTTTCATCTTGAAACTAAAGCACTTTAGGATAATGACAAATCATGTACACTATGTACTTTTAAGCTCTGTCATTGTTATTATATAACCGCCTCATTTTATTTGATAAACTTGAACCGATAGGGTTTTTGCAGAATTTGTCTTGCCATTTTTAAAGTTTGTTTTACACGTAATTAAATCCAACAACTCAAATCAGATTTGCACAATCACAATTACAATTTGCACAATAGTAACTCAATTTTAATTAAGTGAGCAATTTAAAGCTGTACACAATTGCCCTGTGGCATTTTAAAGTTTGTTTTTTAAACTATCTATTTTAAAAATGTAGTCCTACAAGTTGAAAGGACCAGGGCACAGTTTCATGGCTCTGCTTACCGTGGAATTCTGCGCTTACATCCCATGTGCTTACAAGGACTCGGTAAGCGCAGAGTTCCATGCTAAGCAGACCCATGAAATCGGACCCAGTTTTTTTTGGACCATGATAAGTAAAGGGTTATTTTCAAGAAGTACAAGAACTCAGACTGCCATAGAGTGGGTGAGGGGTTCGAGTTCCAACTCGACATTTAACTGGCAAAATGCTAACTACATTCCAAATGATTCAATCTGGAACACTGATTATGGTTGTTGAGTTGTTGAGTTTTTTATGTCTTTAAATGCGCTAGCAATACTCAGTTGACTGTTTTTGTTGTAATTTATTTGAAGTTTTAATATTCATAGATTTGTTTATCTATAAATCATTTTCACATGTTTATGTTTACATGGCAGTGCATGTAAGACGAGACGGATATCCACCACTTTGTAAATGAGTTTATAATTTATGATTATTTTAGTTACATGTATCTTGTTTTGTGTATTATACACAATTGTTAATTCATGTACAATTTGCATTGCAAAGTCATCGGTCATCATTGACAGCATGACATTCGGCTTGAAGTTCAATTCCTTTATGGGAGGTTTTAGACAAGTGGTTGAATTGAGTGGAATCATTCAAATTAATGACCTGTCAACTTATGACCTCATCATTATCATCACTGGATTTGGAATGTTATTGTCTTGAAAAAAATAACGCAAAACCCATGGTTATATTTTGATAAGTTAGGAGGTTTCAAGTTTTTTCTTCAAGTCTGGGTCCTTTGGTCGAATGATCCATTTTTTTTTCACTATTGCTGTGTCTAAGGCCTTGACGGATTTGCTCACTAGCCAAAAGTCATGAAGTTTATACGTGTGTGTTATGATGACACACAAATTTGAAGCAAACCACCCCTAATTATGTTTTGTTTTTTCTTTCAAAATTTTATACATTATAATATAATAAAATGCTGCAATCTTTTAAGTTACCAAACGGATGTTATTTAGAAAAGATTTAATTGTCAAAATAATTTAAACAAATCGTTTTTGAATTAATCAGTTATTTAATGTGTGCTCATTTGTTGATTAGTTACATGTGCTTGTTTTTAATCACTTACTATTTAATTACTTTTTTTTCAGTAGCTAAACGTATCAACTAATGTTTAAACTGAGAATATTATTGTGTATTTACGTTTACAGAGCAAATATTCTTGATATCCATTTCCCTCCACTTAGTGTTAATCAACTCAACAATTAAGTGTGAAAGTTAGAAGATTGAAGACCGGGCTCAATTTCCTAAAAGTTGTTACACACAGACAGCTGGTTTGAAGCTAGTCTTGATCGGCGACGCCAGTTTTTGGTATTGGTGGCCGTGAGAGGGCGCGACAGGGACTCCGAGGGACTGAGCAAGTCTGCGTATCTAAATCAAACGGTTTGATCCGGACAATAATTGTTTGGCGCAGATATCTCTTCTCAAGTAATGGTTGTTGCGCTACCGGCGACTGTATAGTAACAAAACGAACGTCTCCAATCAAGACTAGTATGGAGCAACTGTTGTAGTTGCCCAACACCAGCCAAAGTGCCACGTAGTATTATGACAGGTCATGTTATATTAAGCTGTTGGTTCGGCAACGTAAAATAACTGATCACAAATCCACCGGACCCGGTCTTTTAAAAAATAAATAGGAAATAAATATATATTGACCCGAACCATTTTTTACTTTTTTGAATAGATGTATGGCACCTGTCGTTTTTTTCAATGGTAGATAATACATTTATCATTCAAATACACTTATAATAAATAATAAATTTACTCATTTATACCGGTAGATTACTTCCGCCTTTTAATTTCAGCTCATGCCCCCATTATACAGGTTTCCCAGGGTAATTGTACAGCGGAAATAATAGTCGCAGACTGTGGTCATGTTTTTTTTTGGGTGATCGACCGTAAACATGAAACAACAAACCTGTGTGACATTTGGGCGTAATCCTTTGGGCGAAAAAAAAAAAAAAAAACACGCACAGTTTACAGCATGTAAACACACTGTCCTCTTGTTGTAACAACCAAAAGCAGCTGTTGCGTAAACAAAAACAGATTTTAAAAAAGGTCTTCAGTTACAGTTTGCTCGAATATGACTTCATTTCAGAGAGAAATATTTCACACGTTAAAAAGTTCCAGTAAAGAATAATCATCAGTAAGCTTTCAGACTAAAATTAAACAATTGTGTTTCTCATCCCAACCAATCCCGTGTAATACCTTTCCCATAACTTTAAATGATTTAGCCACGTCATTGTGCATCCATCCAAACAAGTTCCTGTGAAAACTGTCCCCTTGATCTTAAAGTGGCGATGTTCACAGGATGGGCATTACATTACTGATTGAAATCATGAAACTAATTGTCCTCTCCTCAATCGAATCAGGGTTTACGACTGTGTGGAAATGAAGAATGCATCAAAATGTACGAGGAGAAAAACCCAGCAATGATTTGGGGTGTTTTTATGTCTATTTATGGTCACCTCAGTAGACTCGGAAGGCGTGTTCTCCATTGTAGTAATGTACCCCGCGTAACGTGTGACGTCACACGCTCACAGAAGAGTCACACAGCTCAATAAAAGAACTACATCTTGTAATTTATAGAGATTTTATGTGAAGAAATGGGGAGCATTTAAAACTTTGTCCAGCTGTTACTTTTGTAACTCTTGAATTAAGGTGGAAATTAGGACACAAAATTTAAAATTACCCACAAGACCAGTGCAGGCAATATCTTGCCTGCCAAGAAAAGCAGTGGAATGTAAAAGGTCGCTTTGTAATTGGGGATTTGTGGAGATCTTATTATTTTGGTGTGCCCTTATCTTTTGGAGGAATCGGGCGGGGATTAAGGTGGGGATCAACAGTAATCATATAATTAGAAGCCGTGCTCTGTTTCCATAATTCTTAACAAAAGAGGGCGCACGCCGAAAATTAGAGCAATCACAAGATTACTATTGTCTTTGCTATTTTAAGGATTTAGCATTCAACAAAATTCTCAACTTAAACTTGACACTTAAACTAGGGTCCGCGGCTCTGTATGCTGCCCTCAGTCATCTTTATAGCAGTAGGGATATTGAACGCTTGGCCGGCCAACCAGTAGACTAGGTCCCCTGTCCCTCGAAGTGTGACGTCAGATGTTCGGGCTAGCCCACCGGTCTCATCCAAGACCGCTGGCATATAGGATGGACTGATGCTTGAACAAAATTCTTGTTCAGGATGTAGTGGTGCATGACGGGACTGATTGTACCGCTGATCTGCGCAAAACACAAACCTCTTCTTTATGACACCAATATTGCAAGAAGAATCCATTCGGGTACTGTTGCGATCGAGCCCAGGTAAATTTTAAGCAAGACCAAGCTCTGTGAGTGAAATGTACATGGGGTTGAGGGTGAAGGGGAGTCGAACCGGGACCAAAAACAACAACAATACAACACAAATATCAACAACCGAGTTCTTTAGACTTTATTGGCCTGCTCAATCCGCCGATGCTGAAGGGATTGAGACTTCGTGGAATATGACAGTGACTGATTACTTTAATAGTACAGCTCTTTTTATTTTACACTTTGAATACAGTAATTCAGTTGGGAAAAATCATTTTGTGCCTTCCTTTATAACTTTTCATCATTTATTTTCTTTAAAAAAATGCTTTCAGAAATCCCACAAAATAGGCCACGTGCTGACGTGGCTGGATTCCTTCTGTGGTGTCATCTTTACATTTGTGAGCTATTCCAGATATGCCAACGGAATGGCAAACAAGTGTTCTTTCTGTTCACAAAAACTCCCATAAGCAATGCATGTGACGTCACAGACGGAATCCAGCCACCAGCAAGCGACCTTTTTTGTGTGTGAGCATTCCTGAAGGCTTTTATTTTCAAAGAAAATAAATCATCTAAATACACGAAGAAGGCAAAACATGTTTTTCCCCAACTGAAGAAGGGTATAAAAATAAAACGAGGCGAGTTTTGGAAATTAAAATCTCAGTCGTGTCCTTTTGTGAAAGCTTGGGTCGGACGGCTGGTCCCCCGCGGCACCGTCTCGCTGAACGTGGATGGGTAAGACGTTCTTGCTGGAAAATACCGGACAGTTTTTTCCTTCTCCTGTTTTCTCAAAAAGTAGACACTGCATTCAGCTGAAACCCTCACATGTGACTTATATCGTATTGCTGTTGATCTATAAATCAGGAATGCGTTGATATCAACCAATCTATCACTCTACCTTTTATTTGTGATTGTTTTTCTTGGAGTAGAAAACGCAGTGTTCTCTTGGACATCTCATCGTGGCCATTCTACGAGTCATCGTCCTGGGAGTGGCTTCTGTTGATGCCCGTAACGGACTTCAAGGGCCTTTTCCAAACGTCGGCTTGGGGGGCTCCAGCTTCCACCTCAGCTCGGTCATCAAATTTAACGCAGTATACATTCATGCACGGTGCTTACAGCGTAAAGCGGATCCTGGAGCCCGAGACCCTTGCCCGTTGAGACGGAGACTAAGCTGAAGTTTGGAAAAAGGATCCTTTAGGAATACTCATTTATGTGGAGGCGTTTTCAAGTGTTTTTTTTTATCAGCCTCTTATAGTTGAACTATTACGGAAATAGCTTTGCTCGTGTTTTTATTGCACAGTCTTCCAGAAATAACTTCAAAATAATGTGTTGCGCATGTTTCCGCACAAGAGGGAAAATGGGAATGACATTGCATGATTGTGCTAAACTAAAACTAGCGTTTGTTCTTGGTTTTGCCTCTTACTTTTTTGAAACAAAGATTCTAGAATCAATTCGAGATGACCGGCGAGTGTTACCCCCACCCCCCACATCCCCTACGACGTGATTGTTGATAAAAGTAGGACTGCCAAAACATGTTGCGACCAGTGGCTTGGCAAATTTAGACAGACGTTGTCGGATGTTTGCGGAGGGACGCGCACGCTAACCACCAAACAACCTCATGCTCGTTTAATTGTATTTGTAGCCAACTCTGCTGCGGTGCTACGTGTACGTAAACTCACAAAAGGCCATTAATTTTGTTGATTCTTTCAACATGGCTAGTTTCCTGTCTATCAGAGGTCGAGAGAGCCATCTTTAAGTCTCTGGTTTTCTGTCTGCAATGACATCTTTTCGGGGAAAACTGTCTTTAGGAGATCGATATCGTCGAAAGCTAATTGTCAAGTTAATTTCCACATTTTTTTGTGTGACCGAGATTTTTCTCTTTTGTCTTGAACCGGACAATTTTAAATGTATATTATGTACTGATGTCAGAAGACGGCTAAACGTGGACGGATGGATTCGACGTTCGTGTGAAAATACTGAGGCAGATTTTCGCTGTTTTCTCAGGAAATAGACACTGTATTCAGCTGACACTTTCACATGTGACCTTTTGTTGTACATGTCTTTCTTTGTAATGTTGCCAATAAATGTAAATCAGCATTACGTAGACAGCAACCAGACGATGATCACACCTTTAAGGGATTGTGTCGTCAAGATTGTTTAAAGCAGGCCCGTACCTGTACATTATGAACTCTCAACTACTTACAGCGCACGCACAGGCTCTCTCCATAGATTCGATTCGAAGGAAGGGCGCCCTCGTGCAGTAACTGGTTGAGGGTTCAAAATTCCATATACAGCCACAGGCCTGCTTGGACATGACGACAAAGCCCATCTATAGTGCAAGCCCTGTATTGCTTTATCTGTATTTTATTTTCTAAAAAGCATGTATTGAATGTA
Source organism: Pisaster ochraceus (assembly GCA_010994315.2). Taxonomy (NCBI): domain Eukaryota; kingdom Metazoa; phylum Echinodermata; class Asteroidea; order Forcipulatida; family Asteriidae; genus Pisaster; species Pisaster ochraceus. The sequence continues at coordinate 10,312,903 of CM021545.1, read as the reverse complement.
ATGTTTGTTAATTTAAACATACAGAGACAGGTGGCGGTAAAACGAGAGCCCTTAATGACCATATGACACAATGTGGAAGCTTTGTAAAATTAGATACTATCTTTGGACTAAAATGTAATTAATGATGTGTCACCACATGCGGAGGCTTCCTGCGGCAAACACTGCGTTGTCGCGTAGGCAAGTTTAGCAATTTCATCGGTGGCGGTAGAACAAACAAGAACCATGTTTATCGGTCAGTTTACGTCAATGCATAAATTAAAAGAGGAAGTAAATTGAAGAGAACATGGTTACGAAAAAAACAAAAGCCTATATTCGGTTTGTAGACTAATTGATTTGTAAATATGTGCCATAGTATATTTATTTGGAAAAACAGGGATTCAAAATGTACTTGAAGTACGACAATAATGATATGAAACGTGTCATATTGAGAATACACGACTGATGATTTGGAGTGGTAAAATAGGTTAATTTTTAACCCAGATAATAAAACACGTCTGTGTCCATTTTGTTTAGTACTAAATCAATTCAAACGATTTCAAGAAACCTTGAGTTTCTATACCATGCTCTATATGGGGCAAAGGGAATCTCCGAATGTTCCCAAACTTCAACACACTAGATTTTTGTACAGAAGTACCCCCAAAATCCTTTAAAGAATTCAAGTGATATTCCAATCACGCAATGAAGACACAATATGGGGGGAGATACACCATGAATTGCAAGAAATAGTATTATGTGGAGATCATCAAGAGAGGGCGTCTGCTCGGTGAACTCCTTGATTACTCTATTTTGTCCTCATTCGAAAAATCAAGTTTTACATTTAAACGCTACAAAAGAAATGTGTTTACTTATTAGTGTAAGAGTCGGTAATTTATGCAAATTAATTAGGGAGGGTATACAATCTTTGATAATTACTCCAAAAATTAATGACATAAAAACTTACTTGGTGAAGAGCACTGAAGAGCTGCCGATATTATTATAAAACATCGTTAGAAACGACCCCTTAATTACCTTTGATAGATTTAGAGAAGACAAATGTTCACCCCCAAAATTTTGACTCTGAGATCTCAGGCATCTCAAAGCACACAACTCTATGCAAAACGGGATGGTTTTTTTTTTCTTTCATTATTTTCTTGCAATTTCGATGACCACATAAGCCCAAATTTTCACAGGTTTGTTATTTTATGCATAATGTTGGGATACACCAAGTGAGGATGCTGGTCTTTGACAATTTCAAAAAGTATACACTGCTTATAAATACATGTTATGCCAGTTAAACCTTCTAACAAAAGTGTACAATTCAAGTTTCCTCCCCTCGAAACTCTTTTAAATTCCGCACATTCTACAGTCACATAATTCCCTTTTTATTGCGAGTTATAGTCTTTTGTAATCCGAAGTTGTTCACTCTCCTTCTCTACCCCCTCCCTGTTTTGTATTCATCACAGACCATTGTTAAGTGTTATCAAGGATGTAGAAACATAAGATGGTCAGAAATTCATCTGCATCCGGGGGAAGATGACGGTAAAAAGCAAAAGATTACCCGCCTCTAAACTTGTACCACCTACGCATCCGGATGAAAAGTTGCGTATCCATAATTTGATATAGCTCTTGAATTTAAAATTCAAAAATTTTGGATTTATCAGGATATTGTAGGTCTATGTATCATAGAGAGAAAGTGCAGACTGCCGGGCACCGGCGAAAAACATCTGCAGCAGTACCAGTTTACTGGTGGCGTGTGACTAATCCAAGTGCACCATCAGCGTGTTGCGTGTTGTGTGGGTTTATTATTCCTGCACGCCGCGAGGATGCTACACGTGTATAGTTTTATAGCTGACTAGTCGTCAAGACGAACTCGCTCCGAGCTTGAAGGAATTGTAACGAAAACGGACCATGGGATACCTAACGGTCGTCGTCTTAGGCTATTTTCTTCTGCTGCTTCTAACTCCAAGGATGACAGGTGAGGTGTAGGAGGAGGAGGATGATTTGTAATTTAAGGGTTTGTGTAGGTGTTTATGGTTAGGGGGAACAAGGAAGTACGCCTACATGACGTTTTAGCGAATGCTGTAGCCTGGCTTCTCGTTATTATACTGCCAGATAAAATTGATAAGTTGGGTGAGACGTCAACTTTTGTAAACAAGTGTCAACTCTTCATTTGGTGCTCGATATGTGGCATGATGTACCCCCTTCCCATTGTGTCTTCATTGTGTTCTGGGAATCTCAGGAATTCGGTTGAGGATTTTAGGGGGTATTTCTGTACAAGAGGAAAACAGTGTGTCAAAGCGGAACATTTTTTCCCCTGCCACATATCGGGCATGGTATAAACTTAATGGAGCAACCAATGTAGAGGAACAGATGATCTTATAACTTTTTTTTCTTGTGTCTAAAAACTCATGATTTTTAAAACCTTCTGTCCATAGAGGTACGTTGGTACGTGTGATTTGCAAATCGCGAACGGGGGAGGAAAGTTTACCCAAACACTATGCATGCACACTCTCATCCGCTGGGCAGCACTCAACTATATTGTGCCATATCAAGTATTAAAATTAATATACATCTTTGCGAAGGTCAAAATAATCTCACTGTGTATTGATTTTCACGACCCAGGATGGAAAGTTAGTTTTCTTAGCTGTTCGGTAGAAGGTACAGGCAAAATTAAAACTCATTACATTTCTGGGGGAAAAATTTATACACAGTGATTGATGAACCACGATATACAGCACACTATCACGGACTGTACAGACACTTGTTAATTCTCATCTTTGTTTGATTTGACAAAGCGCAAAGATTCATCTTTAGATGAGTTGTCAGTTTGACCATTATGATTTTTATTGTGACGTCACTCTTTGCTTAGCAATTGAGATTGATACACATCGAGAGATCAATCTCAGCTCGTTGGGAGATCCAGCCCAGTTCCTTCGATGAGGAGGTTCTATTTCGGACAGAAGTTTACAATATTTTGTAGAAAATACCGTAGGCCTACTGTGAAAGATTCAAATTGTAGTCTATGTCCTTGATTTTTATACCACTTTTTTTGTTACATGTTTTTCTCTAATAAACGCTCAAAGCAGCAAAACGGCTAGACAGTCACGAGACAAAGAACAATCAAAAAAGATTATTATTAGTAAATAATCTATAAAAAATATTGGATAGAGATATGAATTTATGTTAAACCTGGCGAAGAAAAAGCCATAAAAACACATTATTTTTAAATCTAAATGTAAAAGATCATAAAAAAAAAAATGAAAAGAGTTGTTTTCTAAATTTGTTTGGTTTTTTTTCGGAGATGTCTTTATTTTTGGTAATACATATTGCCGGACTCGCGTGGTGTCCAGGCAAACGCTAATTTTCTAGCTCGTCACTGGAAATCCCAGAAACAACTTAGGAGTAAATTCCTTTCACCAAGAAGCCCTGGGTTCGGTTGACAACTAATCCCACTCCAGATATTATACTTGATATATTGTCTTGAATGTCTGTGTCTGATCATCGCAGAGTCGGATCCAGTCCCGTAGCATCTTCTTCTGCGATCGCAGGGCGACCTTAAAGGGAGGGTCCTAGATTTGTAAAATACTTCAAAAGTTCATGACCACAAAAACTTACTTGGTGAGAAGCACTGCATAATGGAGTTCTGCAAAACACATTTAGAGATGAAGGGTTCCTTTCGACTTAATATGGTTTGGATAATTTTTCACACAAAAGCAATTGACTCTTCTAAGAACTGATTCATACATGAATCGTTTTCTCAGATCTTTGTGGGTCGCGTCCGTCCGCGAATGCTGCTGGCCAGAGATGCGGTTGATACCCGCTGTCACCTTTCTAATAAGCGGGGACGGATTAGACGATGAAAATACCTCGACAATTTTGTTGCTGTTTTCTCAGCAAGTACACACTGTATTCACCTAAAACTTTCACGAGTGACTTTTATTGCATCTTTCTGTATAGTTTTGCCTATCAATCAACATAACGTTGAGATCAACCAGACGATGGCACCACCTTTAAAGCTAGACCATATCGGTATCCGCCAACGTCACTGTAGATTACAGGCGTAACGCACTGGTCGATATATTCAACGTGTAGTTGATGCTATTTTGAGTGACAATTAATTACACCGTACGTTGATCAGGTATCGGGGTCAGTTACTACACATTCTTATATATTAATGACCAATGGAGATTCGATCAGGATAAGACCTTGTCGCTTCAAAACAATTTTCGATTCAGTGTGTTAGTTACTGCTGACATTTTGTTATTTTATTTAATGG
>CM021545.1:10253058-10263343 GCA_010994315.2 Pisaster ochraceus | reverse complement strand
TCCCGATCGGCAACTTTTATTTTCCGCTCACCAAGCTTTAAGAACATTTTAAATAGTGATACTAATAGCAAAAAATGATAATAACAAAAATGACAAAGAAATTATATGCTCCAGATGCAAACAAATCAAAAATGGACTTGCTGCAATTTTAAGTGGCATCCTGCTTATAAAAACAGGGGACTTAAAAATTAATGAAATCTAGAAATTTCCGGTCGCAAACTGCATTTATTTTGTTCTTATGTCTAAGCTTGGCGGTTTTTTTTCCTTTCTGAAACCCTGGTTGTGTGAGAATTAACGCGGCAGTCTTTCTTTGTGTGACCTAGTTCCCCCCGAGACATTAACTCATGCCTTCTTTTCATATTAAATGACGGTTGTGTTCCGCGTGCCCCTTTTCTATAGTCTAATCTGATAATCCAGTGAGCCAGGTTTTGTTTATTATTAATGGAGTAGTAATGGCAGCAGTAGTAAAACTTTAACGCGGTACACATACAGGCGTCTGCGGGAACCATTCTTCACACTACTTCACATTTTGATAAGGTGTATAATATATATATTTTGCATCAGCATCGTATACCATAGGGAAAACTCCAGAAGCGAAATGAAACATCGTTTATTTATGGATAGTAGTAACACAAAGGTCATTGTTTTCACATATATTAGTGTACCGTTCACAATAACTTTGAAGTAATAGTGGAAGCCTACAGATATTTGTTTGTTCTTGGCGACCGTGTAGGTGGTATCTCTTGAAGACACGTAGCCAAGACAGATTTGTCGAAACGTCGGGAAGTCAATGCAATTGGTTCATCTCAAAGCCTCTAATACTAGAATTGATTTATCCTGTACACGTTGTCGTTCTGAATTTGCATTCTGCATGTTGTAACTGTTTATTTGAGTTAGCTTCTGGCTTTAAACGAATACACTACGACCCATGGAATATCCGTTTGGGAGAAAATACGTCACTGTAGGTAAATCCCGAGAGAACGTAGATAGCTGTGCACCTTTCGAAACCCAACCAGATGCCAATCAAACTAAATTAAAACACAGCTACAATTGTCACTTTGCTGCAAGAAGTAAATTTTTCAAAATACCTTCGCACGATCGTTCAATCGCGTCATTCAGTTTACATCGTCTCACATACGACTACTTTCATCATGTTGAGCCCTAAAGTTGCTTGGCCCGATGTTTGCTCTGAAATAATTTTGACAGACAATGTCGTTTCAAAGAGAAAATACATAACTCTCGCCTATATTGCCACGGACAATGTCCAGATTACATGTAGCATGCAAACATGTTTGATGGAGTTGAGATAACAGGATACAGACAATATCAAATTTCCATTTTCCACGCAACGACTACATCATAGGCGGATGTTTACGTGCAATGTCTTACAATTTTCTCGATTTGTTTTAATAGGGCTGTTTAAATTTAAATATGAATTTTGGGATCAGATTGGGCAAAAGTCGGACCTAGAATTTGTAATGCAAGTAAACTATTTATTGTTTTATTATTATTTGTGTATATATCAAATGCGGTATCGTGTCTTGGGACATGCTGTGATCCCACGATGAGAGATTTTGGGTCTCAGAAGGATGACCGTAAGAGATCTTTGTCATCCTACTGAAATCTTTGTCAGCTTCCATGAATATCAGTAATAGCTGTTGAAGAGGAAGGGATGTGATCGATTCAATAACTTTGTGACGTACTCATTTTCCAATAAATAGAGTCCTCATGTGAGTGGGATTTTTTTATTTTTTTTATTTGTTTTTATAAACTCACGTTTAAATGGTGTAAATTACCTTTGTATTCAATACCCTTCCTGCGCAAGATTTGTCAACATCATCTGATGACATCATTCTGGGAAAATGGGTCTCTACATTTTGGGTACGGGGATGTTTTTGGTTCATTCCTGACTTTCAATAATATTCAGTCAACACGGCCTTGAATTATATCTTTTGACTGACAAACAAGTTCCTCCTTGGAATGTAAAGATCTATCAGTTGTTGAAATCCAATGACGCCATGTTAAAAATTTCGCTCTGAAAAAGTTATGAACCAACACATCCCCGTACAAAAAAGTAGAGACCCATTTTTTTTTGTCCTTCTCAGAATAATGTCATCGGACGTTTCGGATGTAGACAATTTTTGAACTGGAAGGGCATCGAACACAATGGCAGTTCACACCATCTTAACGCGAGGGTAGAGACATGTAATTCTTCCCCATTTTAACGAGGACTTTTATCTGTCGGAAAATGAGCACATCACAAAATTGAGTTGGTCATTTCCCTGCCTACCTCCTTAAGGTTTGGTGCCCGATGTAAAAAGGTCTCAATCTTGAAGAGGCTGTTTTTTGTTATTTCCCCTGAAGATTTGTAGAATAAATCCGTCAATTATGATCTCAAGTCTCAAGCGAAACAGCTTACAAGTCTTATTTTTAACAAACATTTCTCACTGAATCGTTTTGTCTAAAATTCAAATTCGCAATGTTTAGAAACGTTCTCTGGGGGTGTTTATGTTTTTTTACAACAGTGCTGAAATGTCCATTGATATCGCTTCAATAATTGATGAGCACACAGCGTGGTTGAAAACCGTTTTACAGGGGTACTCTATTGGTTTCGGCTCACTGATGTTGAAGCATCAAAAACCGAGTCTGTAATGGGATTATGAATGAGCAAGGCATGAACTATTAATGTACTCTGTTAAACTGAATAATGCATATGGATGAAGTATAAGGAACAGTGCCGTATATAGCCATTCGACATGCAACACTTTCCTGTCAGGCTACGTCTTACTCAGCGGCTACGACTACGGCTATGGCTGGCTCGCCGCGTCACCATGCGTTAAAGTATGGGAAGTCCTTAGCAACACCCTTAGCAACAGTCGTACCCTTAGCAACAGTTGTACCCCTAGGCGTAGCCGGTAATTCGGATACAGCCTTAGTATGGACTGATTACGGTAACCACAACGACGCCATCTTGTTTTCTCACCACACGAATCAGTATACCGAAACCGAGGCTGCGAGGAATAATGATCAGGCCCTGCTATGCACACACGGCGTGTCAGTATTAATGAATGCTGAAGACTGTATTGAATGCAAGAAGCAGGGCACGCGACGTCACTTGGCTGTAGGATCTTAAGGGCATAGATCCAAGCAATGCTGGTCTAACTGATGCCTCGGGGAAAAGCCACAGGGTACCATACATACCGTCCTCTTCTGTTGGCACCCTGCTATCATAACGGTAAAGACTCAATACAGCAAGTGCTACACTATTGGCATTATCTTTCTTTTTTTCATTACACTCTTCTTCACGGGATGTCTCATCATCGTAGCATTCGTGCCGTCTCAATTTCAATGGTCAATAATGACCAATTCACTGTCGCACAGTTTGTACTCTAATTACGGCAATTCTAGGTGTACCAGTTGTGGATAACTATTAAAGGGACATCAATGTACGTGGGAAGAGTTTGTTCATTCATATTCCATCAATAAACATACCGTACAACCAACCTGTCAAAATGTAATCAATATAATGGGGTTCACATTGGGTTTGTTTCAATCACAGCAATCGAAATAAGAAACAGTGATTCATTAAAATTTATTTTATTGTATTTTTGTTGGAGGCTTTTTTCTTCTTCTTATTTATTATTTATTTCTATTTATTTATTTCTATTTTATTTTTATTTGTTAACAATTATTTAGTTAGTTTGTTAGTTAGTTAGTAAGCTATGGTTAGTTATCAAAATATTAAGTTATTAAGTTATTTAGTTATATAGTTATTTAGAGATGTACTTATTCATTCATTTATTTAGTTTTTTGAGGGAGGGGGTTTGATATGCTTTATCCTCGACTACAATCAACGAGCATAAGATTAAACTTATCATTTTTATTTACCAATCCGCTACCTTCTCTTTAATCTTTCCCATTTTAAAGATTTCAATCTTGATTTACGCTGATCTTCTCTCCCAACACCTCAACTTAATATCGAGCACAGACAGTTACTTTAAAATGCAAACATTACCTGGATTAACATTGACAGAGATCGACCAGATATTTTATTGCTTATTTAGACAAAAGAGTCCCCAGCTGCCGCTTTAAAACTTTGTGACCCTAAGAGGGCTGGATGTGTGAGGGGCATATTCAATTGGATCAGCCCAGTTTCAAATGCTTGCCATGTCAGCCCTCATTAAGTGCCCCAATAACATCAGAAGCCTGCTGATCACCTCGGCATTAACACACGTAATCAGATTCAAGGAATAGATTACGGCAATTGGATTTCCTCCCGCCCCCTCATCGCCACAGAGTCCCGCGGTGTGAACGCAGCGCGTGGCTACCCTAGCTGGCTGTGTCGGTGATCAATCAAGTACGTCGGGAATGGGCGCAAGACTGAATGTCACACGCTGTTGCAGTTGTATGTCCATTTATTTCAAGGCAAAAACATGTTGAGTTCTTCTCCTACTGGGCGTAAAGCAAAATTTATATTATGTACTTATCTAATAGCCGACCTGGTTTAATATCTTGACGCTCGGGAGGTTGGTATACTCTTTTACCATCTCACTGTCAACTTTGGGTTGTTGTTTTTTTCATATTGTAAAAGACACTGCTATAGCTCGAAAGATCATTGCTACATTACAACAAAAACAAACACTTGAAATATTTCCACTGTTTGTCTCAATAATTGGGTTGATTGACATTGTATAAAAAGTCCCACATTCTTACAGTTTAGTTTCTTAATTCACGCCGTTTATTAATGAAAGTGAAGACAGCATGGTAAGCACACAAATATATAACCTACTCCAAGGCAGTTGTATTTTAAGTGTAATATCTTATTGGTCCGGTCTAAAGTTTAACTACCTTTGTATTACGATACAATTTAAAAACTAGCTCCCGGGCTGACCTAGATCTCGTGGGGCAATTATGATCCGGATCCCGTGTCAAAATGCCACAGAAATGGGTGAAACTGACGCAGAACTAACCGGTTTTCGGGTCAGTCTGACCCAGAAACTTAGTCGAGAAATAGGTCAGGCACCCCTGTTACCCAGAATCCTGGGGTCGATTTCACAAAGCACTAAGATTGATCTTAAGATGAGTTATCAGTATTTACCAATAGTGATTTGCATTGTGACATCAGACTTTGCTTAGCAATTAAGATCGATTTGAAGTTAAGATCAATCTTAGCTTTTTGTGAAATCGGCCCCCAGTCAATTCTGTCCGGGAGTTTGTGTACTTAAAAACATGGCCAAACTGAATGGTACGGTGGCTCATATTCGCCAATTCCTAGAGAAACTATGTTTTTTATGGTGATATAACGCAATAGTACTGCGATATAAAGCAATAGTACGGCGATCTAAACGCAATAGTACGGCGATAATGCAATAGTACGGCGATTAACCCTATAGTACGAAGATATAACGCAATAGCACGGCGATTTACGCTATAGTACAGCGATCTAACGCAATGTATGGCGATCTAACGCAATAGTACGGCGATAATGCAATAGTACGGCGATATAACGCTATATTACGAAGATATAACGCAATTGTACGGCAATATTTTGCCGTAAAATAAAACATGGTTTCTCTAGGAATATGGGCCACTGTAAAATGGCATGTACACCGAGTAACCGTACACTTTTGTATAATAAGTACATAATGATGTACATTATAACGCGCATAAATCCACGTGCTCATGGACCCAGAATTGACAAGTGCAAGACAACAGCAACAAACACCCACGGAAAAAAGAGGATACAGTTCTCTTCAAAATGTCGTCCATCTCTATGCCCTTTGTCAACTTCTACTTTTAGAGAGACATTTTTTTGAATAAATAATGTCTGGAAATTAGTATAAGAAAGAGAGCCTCAACAGTGTCATAAGTTAAACAATTCGGCCGGCTCCAGTAACACGATCGTCCCTTTTCAATGCTCAGCATTACACAGCGACGGGTACATTTCAGCTGCATGTATCAAAGACTATATATTGCGTAGTGGCATCAATGTCAAGTTCAGCTTTGTGATGAACACAATTTTCAATAGCTAGAGTCTCTATAAACAAAATGTAGTATAGGCTCTAACATCACGTTAACAAGATGTAAAATGACACTGTGTTTGATGCCCTTCAAGTGCCATTTTTTTGTAAAACAACCAAAAACGTTCGATGACATCACATTTCACAATACATTTTTGTGCAGAGAATTTTTAGTTAATTCCTGGAATTTGGATGACATTGAATCAAAACAAAGGATTTGACGTGCTGACTGGCACACGCAGTTCCTCTTTGTACTGTACAGACACATTTGTCTTTGATGTTCGATGGCGTCTCGTTTCAAATTTCGCTCTGAAAGGGTATTAGGTATATAATGAAATTTAACACACCGTTGAAACGTAAAAGTTACAGACTTACAGATTAATTTTTTCCCGGACTTTCATAAGGACTCTATCTTTTGAAAAAGGAGTGCATCGGAAAACTGAATTTGACATTGAAGCCCCTCTTTAATACTGACTGTATAAAACAATTACAAAGGGTGACATTTACAGCTCATGCTTTGATCAAATGATTTTGTTGTACTCGGCTATTTTCAATCATATTGGATATGCATCGACGCATAGTCTGGTGTCTCTGGGGTCAAGTTAGCCAGTGGCTGCGGATTATTCTCGTCCCATAGCTTTACGGTAGGATACCAATTGCTCTCCCTTGTGAAAACTCAGATTTTAAACCTGATTATGTTTCTTCCTTTACTTCCGCATGACGAGATACGCAAGGCGAGTCAAGTAAAATCATGGAACCCCTGCGTGCGTTGTTACGGTAACGTTTAATTGGTGCCCAGATTTGATGCGTGTGTTGACACGGTTTAAATGGTACTTGGTTGGCGCCATGTTGGAGTGGCCAATAATGCCAGTGTTGGTACTGTCATCGAAAATGATCATTGATAAGTTAACAACATTCCAGAGCTGTTTGTAAGAAGGGGAACTCCATGTTAAGTTATCATCTTCAATCATATAGCTCAACTCTCAGTGGCACGATTGACTGTCGAAGATAATTATGCTTGTAGGTCTTCGCAAACGTACCGTGTTGTTGCAGAACCAATGAGCTACAATATGTCTCAAGTTATGGGTCACTCTGTCTTTGTTGTTGTAGGGCCTACGGCAATCATCCGTCTTCAAAAATGACAACCTGGTAAACCGTAGAATTTTACACATCGTAAATAATTTCCAAGCTCGTGAATCTAAAGATCGCGTTAGCCAAACGTCTTATGTGCCATCCTGTCAAACCATAATCCGTTAAAAAACGATTTCATGCCAGAAAAACAGACACTTTCACACACACACATGCAAAAACACCCCTGGACACATATCGATTGAACCTGATTGGGTCTTTATGAAACATTTCATCGTTGAGGGAACAATTTGTTTTCGGTGAATTTCAGGAGCAATTAGAGTAAATCATGCAAGGAATATTATACAAGGCCAATTAGGAATCAGTGACCTTGATGATGAGGCCCTTTACAATGGAATAAATAATTATGTTTGTAGTGTGTAGCGATGGATTGGGAAGTCCGTCATATTCTTCTTTCTCGGCTTCTTCCTTTTGAGTGTGCAGCCTTCAACTGAAGATAGCGAATGCGCGCATGGGTTTTCCTAAGACAACAGAAACAGGGGTCAGTGTTATTCACTGCTTTTTGTTAGGCCCTATTTAACTTTGTATTGCCTCGTTTTAAGGGTGGAATGGAGAATGGAAGTGGATAAGGAGGGAAAAGCGAATTGTTAATGTAGCCGTGTGAACACATAAACAGCTTGCCAGTGTATAGGTTTTAACGCATCGTAAAACGGCTTGTTATATGGATTTGCAATTTTTTTTTAGTGGACATTTGTAGTGCGGCACTCCTGGCGCATAGAAAATGAATTCTGCTAATGACTGTACTTAAAGCAAAGACTGAACAAGTGTGTTTTCAAGTTAGTTTTGAAGCTGGAGAGAGAGAGAGTCTATGTCTGAGGTTCAGTGGAGGAGCATTCCAAAGAGATGGTCCAGCATGTGAGCACACAACAAAATGAGACCGAACCGCTTTCATAAAAAATAAAAAGAACCTCTTTTAATATTCAGTTTGTGACTAATTAGAGTGAACTAGCTTAATGAAACCTCCAATCAAAAGCTGTGGCAGATATAGTTGGTGTCTTTATCAATTACCGTCATTGAATGTTATTCCAAAAACCAAACTTCAGATGTGTCTATCACGAATCAGTCTAAACACCTCAATCAACACTGCAGCTTTCGAGAGCTTTTTAATTTCCGATAACCACTGGTCCCCCCCAACTCAGCCAACCTGTGATGCGCGGCACCTGGACCGTGACATCACAACGACGGTTCATTTGAGTACAATTAGGAAACAGTACAAGTGACTGATTACCGGAGCGGCAGACTACCCGTCTATTGCCATTTTAATTACGAGCGTCTAATGTGAACAGGCACTTCAAATAGCAACACATTCTCGGATCCGTCTCTTCGGGGGTTAATTAATTAACTTTGCCCAACAGGCACTAGGTCAATGTTCTCTTTGTTGGCTGTAACTACGGTCATGTTTCCTAACCTTCCCAACTTTGTTTTCCTTCAAATATTGTCTCTGGTTCAAAAAGTGGGTCACAGTCATGTACAAAAGAGTTACTGATAAATACAGCTGTCGAGGACATACAAACTAAACCAACAAGCAACTGCGTTATTGAAGCTTCATATTTCACTGCATGGGTAAACACGCGACACTGCATTTTGCCGTGCAGTTTTATTGCTGTGTTGTTAACGAGAGAGAGAGATAAGAGTACATCACTGCTCCCGCTGCTAACCACTGCCGTATCAAGTTACAGCTCATGATGTCGAGTTGGTACTAATGCCAGTCACCATAAGCAACCGCTTAAATGGGTCTCAGGTGTTTGTTTTTTTTTGATGTGGGGACTAAAATGACAAATTTATAAATAATTATATAAAAAAGTATGAAAGATTACTACCCAATTTGTTACAATGCTAACCTTGATGGTCGATATTTTCTTGGTTAATTTCCCTCGTATTCCTTCCTTCCCCCCCCCCTCCATGTCAGTTCAAAATCTAAGTCTCAATTTTATGGGAGTGGTAACTAAAAATGGCCACCAAAAAGTATGAAATATATTTTTTTAAAGTCAGGCTCGCTTTAAAGCTCTAGAGCGTTTAATCAAAGTTTTTAAAAAACCGCGGAACGGCTTTGTGTTTGTTCACAAACACCTTATGTCTAGTTATTATTCTTTCTTTCCCCAAAACTGTATTGAGTTAACACATGACTTTTCTATCTGTCATATGCCCCTCTCAGAATGATCAGAAGTAGACAAAATATGGACATATTAAAGCTTATGCCTAGAGTTAATTTTTGTTAGATGTCATTCGATTAAAATTCGAATTATTAATTATTCACGTGGCATGTTACAATGCTACCTTGAAATTAATTCCAATGGGCTCCTTCCATGGTTAATTATTAAAGTATTCTCCCATGTCATTCAAAATCTGTAAAACAACTTTTTAAATGAATTTGTGCCAGGAAAATATAACATCAGATTTAAAGGTAATCGAAATAACTGTCAGTTGAGGTTTCAGCTTATAACCATATGGTCGATTTTTAGTGTAAAACTAAAACACTTGGTGTGAAACTGGCGATGCCATATGTTTCCAACCTGAAATTTTCACAGGTTGAGCTAAGCGAACATTGAACTAATAATGTACTGGGTGTTACATTAAACGACATGGCGCACTACGTCACGAGCTTAATTGTCTGTCAAAATATGACATGTGTCTGGTTTTCAATAACTCCACTTCGCAGCCAATAAATATAAGGATCATGACATAAACAATGCTGGAAAGAGCAAATTGCTGAGTAACAAAATGGGACTAAATGGAATAATTAATCTTTAACTGACACACTCGTAATGGTGTTTTTTCGTCGAGCCAGTCGACGTCCAAGGTGGCGATGGCGCGCTTTTCTTTACTTAGAATCTACAAGAGAGTTTGCTGTCTCGTAGACAGTTTAAGCAATTCATGTTTAGCTCTGGGTTTAACCCTTAACTTTGTCACTGACTAGCAAACGGGACTGGTTATAGCTTGTCATTTCACTAGTCACCCAGCTTTTTCACAAATTTCCATATAGATGTTTGTTAATCACCGAACTAGCAAGCCGGACCACTTGGAGAGAATTTTCCATTTCCCTCAAGTGTTTTAACTACACTCTTAAAAATTCCGGGTCCGAATTGAGCTAGATCCGGGTTCCGTGTGGCCTGACC
>CM021545.1:10206815-10220425 GCA_010994315.2 Pisaster ochraceus | reverse complement strand
GCTGACGTTTGTAACCATTGCTTTATGTAATCCACGCATGCTCCACTAATGTTATAAATGAAACACTCATTCGTGTCATGAGCAGACCAAAATGTTTCACAAAAGGTGCTATTGTTTGTTTCCAGGTCGAGAGCGTCCCCCTTGAAGTAGGCCAATTTCATTCTAGTTTGTGCCCAACATATAAAACAAACAACCTTTGTTAACATTTGATTAGTTTATCTGCAAGATTCCGCCCACAGATCTCTCCAATAAAAACAGAAGTTCTTCGAGATCGTTCAAAACTCAAGTTGTTTGGCGATTTACTTTCGCCAGGAAGTTTGCCGATGAAAAACAAAAGCTCAATTTTCAAGACTGTAAATCAATGGAATGCATGTCGTGACTCGTCTGTCAGCTCAGATCAAGTCTACAGTCAGAGTCAGGGGACAAAAAAATTACCATCCCCGATTCCTCTCTCAATTCGCCATCTTTTATGGAGATGAGAATCAGAATGTCTGCTCGATAAGTTACGGATTGAACATCGATCACGAGATGTACAGTGGAGCAAACTGACCACTCGTATACGATCATCTTGCCCCGGGGAAAAAGAAAAAAAACCCGTCATACCCTGGTGTATCGCTTCGCCTCCTGCAACTAAGAAAAGTCTCCTCCTCTAAAACGAGGACGGGTTAGAAATCGGCTCCACTTTGAAAAGAAATGGCAACACTCGGACGGCATACTTGAATCACAAATAGACAATTGAAGGAGAAGAAGAGGCAATCTCGGCAAGGCAATCTCTGCATCTCTTACAGGTTTCTGGCGTACTGTGAATTAATTTGAACACCTTTTGGTTTAAACCAGTTGACTTAAAAAAAAAGGGGGGCTGTATTCGGAGCCTGTATTTTGTAATAACTGACTTCGTAATAATTGACGTCATGCTTACGTATGCAGTTGTTAGGCACAGTCTCCAAAACAAATTTGGCGCGAACTCGAGCTGAAACTTTGAAGTCTGTTTCTGAACTCATTCTTGGGGCCCTTCACTGCCAACAAAATAGTCCTCATGTTTCTTACCGCCCCCTTCGTCTCCTCCCCTTACTTGGGATCCCGCTGCATGCGCTGATCACCTTTCGACTAATGTTCCAAATCATGCAAAGTAATCAACGAAACGTCGAGACGTTATTCCCCTGTCCACTTGAATAGCATATTTTGCATTAGTATACGCGACATCGTATTTCTGCATATTGATTTTAAAAGGTCAAAAGAATTTTCTTTGACTTCTCTTCTTGTCTTTTCCTTCCGTTTCCTTAATTGAATTTTGGAGGACGCAATGAGAAGAATGTGTTATCATTAGGTTTTTTTTTCCAATGAGAAAAGATTTGTATAATCGCATTAAAAGCTTGTACTGCAAAGAATTATCCTAATCCAAACGGTCATATTGTGACTTGAAATCGACTGGATGTTATTGCCTCAGCAAGGACCCTTGCACGGCCTCAGAAATTCATGGAATTTCCCGTAATATTGAATGTTTTCAAGTACACATTATTCTTGTTTACACACGCATCATGTTATATATAAAATATTTGCTGAAAGATATTTCTGTTTATGATGCTCCACATTTTTTTTTTCTATTGCAGGTCTGTATCACATTTCTGACCACGGGTCTTGTAATAAAGTATTCGCCTGAAGATGGTCTAATATTAAAATGAAAATGACTATTCTAAAGAGGTTTTCAGAATAGAAAATAAAGAAGGATCATCCTACTTACTCCGCTCCTCTGCGAGCTCGGTCTAAACCCCAGACAACTCTCTAAAACGTACAACGTATTGAACGACACGATTTGGTATTGCCAAATACCCAATTTGAAAATGCCCCCTCAACGAAAATGCATTATTCAAAAAATTGTCAAGTGTAGCAGTTTTTAAAGTACCGAGCGCTCTAACCCCCCCAACGAGGCGCGTCTTGCCGACCGATCAACCCGTGAAATGTAATAAATAATCGGCAGGGTCTTTATGGACCCAAAACGCTCCCTCTTCAATTGTTTTCCTATATCAATCATACACAAGCCCTCAAATAGAGGACGACGCCTTATTTTTTTGTGTCTATGCGGGTGATCTATTTTGACGCACTTTCTCCCTAGCAGAGATCTTTTTTTTATTGGGGGAGAACTGGCGGCAGGAGACGGTGCGAGCCCTTGCGTCATCAGCAACGCCTGCAAAACACGGAACCACTTGAACTTCTTAAATGTGTTTACTGCAAGTGTGCTAGGGCTTGGCATATTGGGACTTGCCCCTACCGTCTGTTGTACTGTAAGCATGTGATTGATGAGGGTAAAGTAGTGGATTTTTTTTTAGCGGGTATTTTGTTTGAATCTAAACGCAGAGGCGAATGGGATAAACAACGCGTCCAAATGAGTGATGGGGCTCAGGGCGACATCCATATACAGCACTGAATCAATCTGGTCAAACTCATTAAAAATATGTACACAGCATTTATCTTGGGAATTGTTAAATTGGTATCAAATGTTTTTACCTTGTCTGTATTAACAGTCAACAAAGCTGACTGTTTATCCAAGAAAACATGTGTCAATCTTGGCTTGAATGCAACGCAGCATATATATAGTTGATGTACTTTTTTAAGTGCTGTTTGTAAACTGCATTAAACCGCTCGCACTTAGCTTTATTTATGGTTGTACTTTGACGAACTCGATTGTGGCCAATAGAAATAAAGGTTGGGGAAAGTTTGATGAATTCGTGCAAAAGTGTAAAACATGGTGTCTCACTGTCATTAAACGTCCACTTCATGGTGTGTTTATTTTAAGGTAATCAAAATGGCCATGGCCTTTAAGTATGTTTACATAAACAAAAAACTTTTAATTTTGCATCTTTTAAATTGCGATGTCTTCAGCCGTTTGCTGATGTCAAATCTGTTTTGTTTTAGGATCAAGTTCCTTGTGATGTTTTAATGAAGTCAACTTGTGTACAAACTTAAAGCACATGTCTCTTGGGCGTTATTTCACAACGTAGGAGAGAAGCTCTGAGGTAAAATTCAATTTTGTGATCCACTTATTTTCCAATAGATTCCTTATGCAAAGGGGGAAAGTCTCTCACCTTACGTTAAAATGGTGTAAAAATGCCGCTGTGCTGGATAAACCCTCAAGTGTAATTTTTGTCAAAATCCCCAAAATAATCGATGAAGTCATATTTCAAATATATTATGGTCTGTACACTTTCGTACAGATAGGACTAGTTGTACCAGTCCATTCATGACATTTTGATGATATTCAATCAAAACGGATATCGAATTTGACCTTTGGACCGGCGCAGAAAATTCCTCCTTGGAACGTACCAGACCCATTCGTCCTTGATGTCTGATGACGTCGTGTTACAAATAAGGCTCTGAACGAGTGTATCAAAAATGAAATGACATTTTACACCATGTTAAAATGACGTAAAGACTCTTGTAAATTTGTCCTCACTTTCACGAGGGCTCTAAGGAAAATGAGATCATCACAAAACTTCAAGGTAATAATAGTGGCTTCTTATATAGCGCTCATATCTGTCACTCGGTGACACTCAAGGCGCTTCAACATTCAGTATTTCCCCTGCAATGTGTTTTGGGGGCTACGTTTGAAGTATGAGACCTACTGTCAAGTCAGCCAAATGTCAAGTGTAAAAGTTTGCTGATGCATTATATATTTCATACCATTATGATATCTGAAGTGACTCCTACACTCCATGCTGTCGTAGGACCAATCTTGTCAACTTGTTTTGTACGAAACATGGATCTTTATATAGATTTTGCAGCAAAAAAGCTAAATGGGGTCAAATAGAGGTCGAGCAAAGCAGCCGGAGCAAAGTTACGATCAAAGTTTAACTTGTTGGTTTTCTAAAGAAGCCGCAAATTAGCATCCTCAAACATAACTTCAACACAAAATGTTTCGTTAATCTTTGTTTTTCTTCGGATGAAACTTGCCAGGGAGCATCTTCCATCGATTTTTTCTCGAAAATTTATCTCAAGGTGTATCAGTCGTAATTGCCGAGCAAAATGTGATGTCTTAATTGAAATCGCTTTCTGGCAATATTGACAACTCATGTTAAGATGAAACTGAGCACTCTATGAAATCGAGCCGTGGTACGGCACTGCCTGGAGTCTTCAAGATAGCCATTGATATTTTCATGATACTGTATTGTTTATTAAGAACACCTTTCAGTTCTAACATACCCGAACCTCGGGGAACAAAACAAATATTCCCGATACGTCCTTACTCCCATCGCGTTGACAGTCCCGATCGTGCAAAGCATCTTTATACCAAGTTCACCTCCATGCAATTTACAATACAACCCACTTATCTCAGAATGCACTAAAAGCATTGTCTAGCTCTCTTGTTTTGTAGGTTAAATCCGACACGATTCAAGCTACTCTTGTATCCCTGAGCGAATCAATTCAGCTCAGTTCCTTTACTGTTGAAGACGCGTATATACTTTTTCTCTGAAAGTGTTTCCGCTGTAACTAAGTGCGAGGCATTTACGGCGGTTGTGACAACGTCCCTTGTGAGTTGGGCAGAATGACGTGCGCATGACTCGCCACGGCCAGACTATAAAGCCCGTGTTTCGCTGCTAGCAAAAATGTTCTTTGCCTTCATAACAAACTGGACACGATACTCTAAAAATGGCTTCAAATAAATTATCTGGAAAACTTGCTCAAGATTTTCAAATAAGTATTACGTTCAAGTAGTGTTGTGACGCGTTGTCTCTGTAACTCTTTACTCAAACAAAATCCATCCATCGCAGCTTCAACTTATCATGGATCCGATGGCTGTGAGTGACAAATAGATTGTATAATTTTACTTGTTCAGTATTATAAGTTCATTTTCAGACATCAGGTTGAGGCGCTTCAAAATTAATTACAATCTTCAGCTTCCGGATTAGCTACAACCATTTTGACAGGTGTAGTAGAAATATTGTATTGATAAAAGTCTTCCAGTTTTGATAAGATTCACAATTATTTAAAGATTTGTAAACTGGCGCCAGAAGTCTGTTCGAAGACAGAAGATCCGGAGCTAGGCTAAGTCTTTCTTCTCCGACAGTCGACGTTCATATTTCCTTTTCAATAAATCTCAAAATCAACAGTGATGTTCCAATTAAAACACAGCCCAGCCCTGCATCATTTTTTAGTCAATTTATGCACGGCCACTATCAACACTGGCTGTCACTGACACTAATGGGCCGTATTAAACTAAGCCCCGTGAAGTTGTCCGGGTTTGGGATCGAGTCTGCCCCGCTCTGTCGGAAACACTCCCCCGGGATATTTGCTCAAATCCCGGTCTAGAGAGGAAAGCAAAGCCTTGGTCGGGACAAGGCTTGCCGTACGAGCATCCGTATGATAATTAATTGAATCCCACCCTTTTCATTCCATCTCGGAGGTGGTTTTGAAATATTTCTAAACAGCCTTAATTCCCTTCAAAGTCAAAGCGTTCGATCACCTTTTCACTGGACTTAATTAATCGTTGTTTTGATTTCTTGTGGCACCCATCTGATTTATCCTTGAGCATCAGTAGTCCTTGCCCAACAATCACATCAATTCTTCTTTTCTTTTTTTAATGCTCAGCTCAAATTTAATTATTATTTACTTCAAGTTCTTTTCATAAAAGTCACTGAATACATCTCAACATTCCTTAGCATCGTTTTGAAATAGCTTTTCTTTTACAACCACCCTTTAGCATAAGGGTGGCATACATCAACGCAGCTTGCATCATTGCCAGTGGCACAGAGACAAGACGGGTCTGTGTTTATTCACTCAACTCACTTGCCGGTTGTTTTGTTATCTAACTAAATTTAGATTTTAGATGTGTTCAACCTTTTAGATCTGTTCCTTCATACTCGAATTTATTTGGGTCACCTTTTTTTTAAAGCCCCTCCGTTTTTGCATTCATTGGATTACGTCTCGCGTTTCTGACAGGGATCCATAGACTCTCTGAGTACAATTTATCAATTTCTTCACCGGTGGTAGATTTTTTTAACACTCTTTGACATTCCGAACGAAAATGTCTTTCTCACAATTTTGTCGCTTATTAGTTTAACAATCGGAACATTCTGTATAGAGTTAAGATTGATAGCGTATACAGCGGAAAGCTTTTAGAGGCCAGTGGGAAATGCTAAATTTGTAATATGAATGCAGAGCGAGTTTGTCCAATTCTCTGAATAAGTAAGTATTAAACAAATGTTGTGTGATTGATTGTGCTTTGCCCTTTTTTGCAAAAGCGGAACCCGAAATTCTGACTATTTCTTTCGGTAGCTTTTGTTTAATCTCTAATGATTAGGTTTTGAATCCACCTCAGTGGGTTACATTGCAAATTCTGCTCCCTTAATAAACCTTGAACGCCATGACTTGTTTGGAATATGAAAGCCTTGATAAATTATTGGGGGGATTTGAAAGTCATTGATTGGGGATTTGAACAGCCATCACTTGTTGAGATTGAAAGCCATAACGTGTTGGGATTAGGAAGCCATAACTTGTTGGAGGTCGAAAAGCCATAACTTGTTGGGATTTGTTTCAGTTTTCTACGCTTAATGAGACAGTAGGGGACATTAATGCACGGATATCCAAGCAAAACATACATCAATTTTTTTGCTATCTATATGAGGACTTTCCTTTGTCCCTCTAACTTACACTCTCCATAGACTTAGCGCATGAAAAAATGTGAGGACACAAAAATACAAAGGATTCCAATGTGAGGACAGCATTGTCCCTTTTGTATTCCTTTGTTCTACTGTCCCCACTCTGATGGTATTACCATTACACTTAATGCAACCCGATTCTTTTAAACTTACCACCCTTACAACCGTATGCGCAAAAGAGTACGTAACTTAGGTACACATTTCCACAGAGCTTGTGTTATTCAACAATACCAACCCTAATTATGTAATCTGGCGTGATCATAAAACAGCCTTACGCTAACCCTGATTTCCAAGGGTTGAATGGTCGTTTCCAGCCACCGTATTCAGTGACTTTCAGTGTGTATCTGTTGTTGACGATTGTCGCAGTTTTGTTGTTTTTCTACATCTCAGGAAACACAATATGTTCCGTTCAAACAAAACCCCACCATCTCCCTTCTTACAACGCCAAAATGGCCCACGCGCCCGTTGATTTTGACTTGAGGGAATATTTTGTTCTCCCGCTTTTACGCAAAGCAAGCAGATTTCTAACTGCTGAAATTATTACTAAAGATAGCCGAGACTAGCTTTTAATAAGATACCCACTGGACACTCGTGAAAAGAAAAACCCTAAGATGATAACCATAACCGGCTGACGGATGACACTTTAGAAATAGACAATAATTTCCCAGGTGAAATATCCGGAGGAATTGTTCCGGCTACAAATCACATTTATTGTTCCCATTCAACCGTAGCATAGCAGGGTGATTTCTGCATCTTACCCTGGCGATGTTTTATTCCAGGTTATTTCCGAGGGAGATGTGTGGCTCGTTTAAAGATCCGTAAAAGAAATTACCCGATTCCGGTCAACATATTTTTGGTTGGATTGGGATTGTCAGCTTCACTAGGATTAGATGAGAGGAAGTAAATGACCCGAATGTGTACACTTGGACAAAACTTTAACATCATTTTAAACGATGTTTACGTATTCATTCCTTTATAAATGTACAGTTGAAACTCTTTAGAAAAAAATAGACCAACTGAATATGTGTTCTTACTTACTTAGTTAATTAATTAATTATTGCATTAACCATTTAACTTGTTTTTTACTTGCAAATTTATCTAGTTATTGGATTATTTATTTATGTATTCGTTTAGTTAATTGATAATTATTTGAGAACCCCAAAGAGAAATAAGCGCCATGAACAAAAAGAACAATGTTTTCCCACATATCTGTATATCAGTACTAGTTGTCTAAGCCAACAATGAGAGATTTACACAATTTTATATATTTCTACGCTGTGCCCCTTATATTTTCTATTTTTGCATAACAATTATGATTGAATTACAAGATGTCTCAGTCTGCGCGTTTGTAACAATTAGCTCCCACAATAGTAAAGCGATTTGAGTGGTAAAGTGGTACCCTGACTTCATCCGTCTTAATGGATGACGTCAGGTGAGGTGAGACGCTAGGTGGCAGCAGACTTTAACTGGTAATACTCGTTGATTACTAGGACTATTGGGGATCAATGAAGGAATCCATTGTTCCAGAAAAACAAACACAATGGAAACTATGTCTGCTGACGCCTCAAAGAAGAGAGAAATGCGGATTGGCAGTTTCCATCTAGGTGGCCAATCAGAGTTGTCTCGTTGTGATTTCATCCGTGATATTCCAGCTTCATTCTGAATGCACGTTGCACCTAATGAAATGGCGGACACTACAAAAGGCCATTTTAGCCTGGGGCGTGGTTTACTAATGGACAAGAAGACTTGTGTTCGCACGTACACGAACTTGTATAAATTCAACTTTGTTTTTCAACCTCGGTTCCATTGGAGAGAATCCCTCAAACGTCAATTTAGTCAATAACAAACAAACAAACAAACACCCCAACACCCCCAACAAACAAACAAACAACAAACATACAAACAAACAAACAACCCCAGCAACAAACAAAGATGTTTACCTTTTGTCTTATACTTACTACGGTATAGCTTAAGCCAACTTATGATGACGATCACGCCTTGCATAATTTAGTATAATCTATGTACATACTAATCCAGTTATTCTGCTAATTTTATCACACTGAAGACGATAGCATTGCATTACATGAATAAATTAGGCATGATTAAGTTTCGTCGTATTATCAGCTTCAAAAATCGATTCATTGTGACGAGTATTCGCATAAGATTGTTTTTAAGGAAAAACATGTATTTTCCACTCAGGACGTTTTAGACAAATTAACGTCGGGCCAAAAGTGTATACCCGTTTTGTTTGTTGTGGCATCGTCCTTTGATAATTAGCAGCAGATGTGATTAAAATAAGGAAGAAAAGAAAGAAAGAAAGAAAGATAAATGAAGAACATTGCATAGCACTGAAGTCTGCTGGCTATGTGTTTAAAGACACTTTTGAGAACGTTAACAAGGCAACATAAAGGTATTTTACTGGATTAGTGAGAATAGAAAAACATCATTGTTCAATTTTAGTCTGAAAGCTTACTGATTTTGAAGTTGATACTAGAACCAGTTTTTCTGTGAATTATCTGAAGAAAAAAATTGTTTTGTTTGAATGCAACAGCTGATTTCGGTTGTAAAGTAAGGACAATATGTTATTACATGCTGAAAATTGTGCACGGTTTGTCACTATTTTCTCCTGACTCACACAACAGATTAAGCCCAAATTTTCACAGGTTTGTTATTTCAAAACATTTTTCTGCTATATCAATCCTGCATATTACCTTTAATTTTGCAACAGATGTGATAAAAACAATAATTAAACATAAATGGAGAACGTTGAACAGTATTGAAATATAGGCGTACGTTTAAAAAAAAAATACATGAGTATGAGTAAGATGGTAACTTAGCATAGTGAACATTATGCTTAATCTAAGCAGCTTAAGAAAGTGGATTTTGTTTCTTGTGAAAATGTTGCGCCAGCACTATGTTTTTCCTCAGCGTGTACATTTCATTCTTCCCGTGGGACAGATCAAACACACTCTGAAGGCGAGAGCAAAACGTTGGCACTACGTGATAGGAAATTTAGTCGCTGAGTAATTATTAAGGTTTTACGCTTTGCTGGTGTCTAGATACGTATAGAGGGACGTTGTATACGGTCCTGAATGTTAATAGTGACAATTAGATCAGCCGCCAAGCGAGACTCTGTAAGATAAATGTTTGTGCAGTACGTCAAGTAGTTTAGATTCCAACAAATGGATCGTACCTAAGTTTCGTCTATAAGCGACACCATTTGCTGCGTTTTGTGAATGCACAATCTCTGATGGTTTAGATGTGTGGGTGAAACGTCCATAATGACAAATGATACACTTGTTTGTGGAAACGTATGGATAAAGTAAGAGACAGGGGAAATAACTGAAGTGCCTTTTTAGAGGCAGGGTATACTTTTGGTAATTGTCAAAGACCAGCATCCTCTCTGGGTGTATCCCAACATATATATAAAATTTAAAAACCTGTGAAAATTTGGGCTCATTTGGTCATCGAATTTGCAAGAAAATAAATCAAGACAAAGAAAAAGAAAACAAACTCGTTGCTTAGAACTGTGTGCTTTCAGATGCCTGAAAAAGGCTTTATGCCTGAAGTCGCTCCCATATTCACATTTTGGATTGAAATTTACCTCTTTCTCTATCTAAAACTATTACTTTCTCTATCTAAAACTATAACATCAAAGGGGGGTCATTTTCTAATGCTTTATAATACCAACAGCTCTCCAGTTCTCTTCACCATGTCAGTTTTGATGGTCACTAATGTTTGAAGTAATTACCACAGGTATACCCTCCCTTTAATATTGCATGTTTGAAAGACACCAAATCGTCTTAAAAAGGTCAAGTTCTGCCTCGAGAACTGCTTTGGGACGGTGAAACCAAGAAATATGGGTTAAATTACACCGAAAAGGTATGGCAACCTGTACATGGGAAGTGGCGAAATGAATGCTATGTGTAATGATACGCGCATGTGTGTGACGTATCCACTTACGAGCCGGCTACCGAAAGTGCATTACCTTGTCCTTTACAAACAAATGAGCCTTTAAATTGTTAACTCAAATGAAAACAAACGTTTTTCAAACTTCGCTAAATTAGATCGAATCGGCGCCTGAAGAGGGAGAAGGTAAAATATTTATGAGATTTATTTCACCATTGATCTGCTGCAGATAAAGTCAATGTTTGCACAGTTCACGCCGAAAGGACCAGCTTTATTTGCTAGGAAAACATTTTGGGGAATTCAATTAAATTAATGAGATAGCATAATACTTGGCTTACCTGTCAAGCTGAATAGTAAAAGGAATGAGTCTTGTCTAATAATCTGTATTCCATTGGGGTTTATTCTCGCTTAGAATAGTTCTGATAAGGTGAATGGAAAATTGAAGCACATGGCACGTACTCATAGAGCTGCTGAAGCAGAAAATATTGCTTAACAGTTTTCTGCTAAGCAAACATGTGCAGGATACCAGCCAAAACTTGTACACATTACGTGGCATTTTGGCTGGTAAACCTTAATCTGGTTAGCATAAAGTTTCTGTGCTAAGCTACTTGTTGTGCTTAAGCATTGCTTTGAAATTGGGCCCAGGTTTTTGAAGTGACACTATAGCCTTGCCAACGTTCCATTTACACATAAAACAAATCAATACTTGGAATCAATGCAATATGATTTTGTGTGTACTGAAGGAACAGTTGAACTGCATCTATCTTTGGCATACTATGTTGCTATTTCTAAAATACTACTTTGGAATACTATATGAATAGCGATTTCTTTTATCTTCCTATATCCTCAAGTTTCCAGATCTTTTTTTTTTTATGTAAGTTGACAGTTTGCAGTCTTTTTTGCGGTAAATCCTAAGAGACTCTAGCACCCGGAAATGACCGTCTGACTTGGAGATATCTAAATGGCCGCCCTTATAGTGTGTAATATTAACATTGAAGAGTACTTGCCAACTCGAGTGGACTGGCTTCTCAGGCGGCAGAGTGCATCATAGAAAAAGGTGGTTGTATTTGCAGTTTTGTTTTGATGGCCCTATCGGGTTGATGGTTGACGGGTTGTCGGTTTTGTTTTCCCGTACATAACTGGCAGGATTTTACAACAAAGGAGACGCGTTATCTTTTGGTGCTCTTTACTCCCATCGTGGCAACCATTGTATACTCTGGGTCGTAGATTGGTTTGTGGCTGGTAGCAACTGGTATTATGGCGCGACATCTTGTTACCACGATAGACACTTTACTCATTAGGGGAGTTTACGCAGTTTGTGGTGCTTTGCAAAACGACACAAACACAAACACAAACACAAGAAATAAAGTCCGGCCTAAATGTTTCTATTGAGGAAAAACTCATATCTACTAAGGATAGAGTATAGCTATAAACCAAGATAGATTCGTTATTTTCTTGTGAGTTAAAACAAAATGAAATTCAGGAATTGCATGGATTGAATGTGCATAACGCTGCATTATTATAGTACGACAGCTGTAAATACTTTTGCCCGTTTTTTTGCGACAGCGCTGTGCCATACCTTGACTTATAGAGAGTAAGCATTATACCATAACATCTGACCGACAGATTTGTTTCTTAAAAGCATTGCATCATATCTTTTAAACCGTGAAATTTAAAGCCGAGTATAACTCCCTCCGGTAAGCCAATCTTTCTGAACTTACCCCGTAAACAAATCCGATGCGGTATCCGTGAACTTGCCTCCTCAAGAAAGGTTGAGCGAGATCCCCGGTCCTGAAGACTGATGTTTCACGGCAATCTGCGGTTACATCCGACAGGTTCGAACGGCTCTCTTTCGCATGGTACAAGACGCCAATATCCTCCCGGTGTATATTGTTTCAGCGATAACCGACCCGGGTGCTTAGCGTCTCTTCTATCGGCAACCTACCATTGTGTGCTTCAAATCGAACTTGGTTTTGTCTTTCAGTCTAAAACACACACGAGGAGTAGACCCATCTCGCATACTGAGTGTCAAGGTGCCTAAAAATTACTGGAAGGCCGACGTCGACGATGCCCCACATCCATACACACGCATTGGTGTGCCCGAGAAACACCCTTGATTAAACAACCGCCTCTTTCTTGATCGATCAGATGATGGTTTGAACACTTCTACCTCCGACCAAGTTCCCTCTCACAAGCATCCCCAAGTTGTGGTGACTGTACACTAACACACGCCAAATGGGACATACCATTTTTTGAGCGAGCCGGTTTTGTGCGGCACGAGCCTGCGCGTGGACGCTGATGCTATCTTGCATTACGCAGGGCACAACCTGTGGGAACTACAATGCAATCCTTCATTATAAAAAAGCGTGCTACTGTTCTCGCGTAGTACACTATAAAGCTACCCCCCCCCCTTCCACAGCCTCTAACAATTCTTTATCTGATTGGTTCTTTCCCCCTTTTTCAGGCTTTAAAGCCGAATTTAAAAAAGAAAAGGGGATGAAAATGTTTTTTAAAATACGTGACGTGTACATCGCCCGAATGATGAGACTGGCATTTAGGGATGGTCAATACATTCTAGTCTATCCCCCCAACTACAAGGATACAATTTGCCGCACGATATCGACGATGATGTGTCTGTTACGTTGCTATGGTTACAATTCCACCCCAGCTATTACAATTTTATTTCAACAATTGTTGTTAGTCATGGCGTAAATTTGCATGATCTTCCTTTTGAATAGTCAACACAACTCATTCGCGCATAAGACAAAATCTTTGTAATTTTGTATTTTACAATTCTGATCTTTTAAGCTTCCATTAGCTTGGAAGCTAATTTTGACATTTCAAACAGTACAACCGTTCTTCATCCACCCCGCCCCTCCCCCCATCTCAAGGGTAGTGGGCATGTTATTTAGATGAAATTTTACCGAGATGTCTGCATATTTTGAAAGTGATTGGAAATGGAGACTATCTTTGAAAATGAAATCCATACATTAAACTTAGACTGTTTTTTAAACTAGCGATCTCGGTACCTGCTACGTACAGCTTTAC
>CM021545.1:10134847-10152734 GCA_010994315.2 Pisaster ochraceus | reverse complement strand
GGGTGCAGACGGAACGTCATACAGCCAGATCACAACTAAAGCAATTTAATCTTTAAAATCACAAGATTGGGCCACAAAAAAAACCCCAAAAAACACACACATCAGTGTCTTATCTTTGTTTTTCAGATTATAATAGTACACCTGTGACGTAGACGCGAGTACAAAGTTCAATCCTATCTCAAAACAAACTGTGAAGCTGTAAAAGGGTAAGCGAACTTCAGTTGGAAAATAGAAAATCTATAGATTTTTTTTCAGAATAATGGAGTCTTTTCGAATAGTCTATACGCCCCTTTCCTCTACACGCCCCTTCCCTCCCCTCAACCCCCCATTCCACCTGTCTCTTTTATTTGATTTTGCTAAAAGACACGATGAAACGCTGTGGCGGTAAATGAAGTTTGAATAAGTCGGTTCAATCAGATCAGTATTTGTTTTGTTTAGATTACACAACGGAAGTTGATAGCCTAAAGTATATAAAACAGAAGGTCGATAATCGTTTCTCAAAATAAAAGACTGATATCCCATTGACAACCCAATACAACCATTCAATCAATGTTGGAACTTCACACAACTCAGTATTTTAAAGGAATTAACTTATTTAATAACTGATTAATTACAGTTGTTTATAATGATAGAGCTGGATTTGCATATTATATATTATTATGCAAATCATGAGTGCTTAAACAGTATAACAATATTGGAAGAAATTACTACTATATATATTTTTAGTTTTTCTTCTCAAAACATCTCAAACATCTATCTCACTTTTACATTTCAAATACAAATACTATATTAATTAAATAATACTATATATCAATAAAAAAATATTTGGTTTGGTTTTGGTCCCCAACATAAGATGAGTAAGACACAAAGCTAGACAAACTACTGCCCTCACTCGTCGTGGAGATTCTTCTTAATAAGATGCTTGTATTATCGGTTCGTCGTCTTTCTTTTTCCTTGTCATTCATTAATTTTCAACGGTCATTATGGTAAGACTGAGTTAACCACATAATAATACTCCACCATGTCGTTTCATTTCCCAGTCGTCTCAACCAGATTTCCCCGTTATATGCCCAGCCTTTTGTGTCCTTCATCGGTTTTACTACAGTCAACACTTAGTGAATACCCCCAGCTCATGGCTTGCATTGTGTGCTGTTTCTTTTATAAGCACTATTATCTAATTCAATTGTGTCGTCACGAGCACGTGTCAATTCACAGCGTTCATTCATAAAAATCTCTTCCGGACCTCCGGAAGCGGCGCACAAGAGCTACCGCCCGTTTTACCATATATGGTATGCACTCTCCAGCCGACCAATCAGCGTTGGTGAGAATTCCGCAATGGCTATGAATATGCAACGAAATAGGTGAAGTTCACGTTACGTCGACTGATCTTTATCAATGGGGTTGTATTTATAGAGCAGGGGAACTCTATAATGGGCGGGCTTATCTTCTGAAGTGGCTCGTAGTGCTGGACGGGATTGCCGTATAAAAGCGGGATTCCTTCTGTACGCTCACTGTGTCTATGTGACTCATAGCGAGTGGTGTGCCCAAGCAAGCCTGGCTCTGCGCATTTCCTTGGAACATTAATCGCCTCTTACTTCTCTTTTCATCAACTTGAGGTAAGATTTGATTTCATTTTTGTTTTCATCAGAAAGTCGGCCAAACCGCAAAGATGTTAAGAGTTGTTGACTTTCTTTTTTAATGAACTGAGAGTGTTTAAAATTAAAATTGGATTTGTTGAGTGGAGACGTTTTTCTTTTTAAGATCTTGAGGTTTTATACCTGCTAGTTCCAAGGCGTGATTTATCGAATTTCCTTGAACTATTGGAAATTTAACTTCTCTTCGGCCTAGTCAGCAAAAACTTCACTGCACAAATAGTGTTAACAAACCGCAATGTTTGGTTTGTATTATTTTGTGTACCCAACCAAGTTTACTTTGACAAGTTACTTTGAGGTTTCGTCTGCTTGTCAAAAATTAGTCCGGGCCTTAAGGAATCCCCCCTGCGTGTCACGTGCCCACACTTGCGTGGGTGGTTTTGATGACATTGTTGCGCAACCTAATTCTTTATTCTATGTTTTTAAGGAGTTCTTATCAATCATTACAATTTAATTGCCGTAATTTGTTTGCCATTTGTGTGACTTTTTTTTTCTTCTTTTTTTTTGGCCTGTTTGCACAACACGTGGAAACTAATATAGAAGTACGTCATCACTATTCTCACCGGTACGGGTGTCTTCGTCAATGATGCTCAAAACAAATAAAGTTGCATCAGATTTGTTTGATTTTTTAAATTTGTTGTCCTTAAAAATAATTTTGAAACAATCATCGCATGGATACTGCTCTGATAATTGTTTGGTCTGACAAACTGCAAACGTCATTTGTAAACCATGTTCTTGAATTTTGTTCATTTAAGTTTGATCGTTTACTTTTAAATTACCTCCGTATCTTGAATACGGCTGTTTGGAATCATTCCTGTTTTGTTTTGTTTTTAAATGTCATTAAGACAAAGACTCGAGTACAGCACCAGTGGGTCCTTGGAATAACCTTCAGATATTACTTCTGTGCACGCTTCTATTTCCTGCAGTCTATATAGAATACCAGGAAAGCCCAGGGCTTGTGTTTCTGGACATCCCCTTTGTCTTGAAGGTTTTTTTGTTGTTTGGCAAAAATAAATTTCGTCGAAAGTTTAGGGTCGTGAATGTCTCACTAGTCTTGGAATAGTTCAAGTCAAGGACAGTCATCAAAGTTTGAATAGTCGGTGCGGATTTCTTGTCATTATACATTTTGTACACAGCAATGCCTAGTTGTTGAGCGGGTAAATTGTTCGACAGTGATGCCCTCATTTATGGTGGTTTTCATTTATAAAAACAACATCTTCTGAATGACTAATCTTTGAATGTTTTTTGTCGTACTTATTTAGCCATTCCGAGATAAAAAACTGTCTCAACTTCAAACGAAAACTGATGTAATTTTTGTCTTAAAACCAAACATGAAAAATGTATAATAGCGTAGTGGAAACACGTTGTAGAGTAACAGTGGGAAGTTGTTGGCTGATGTCACCCATTGAAATACTGACTGTAAACCTTTCTGATGTAAAACCTTGCAACATTGGTAGTGGGGGGGGGGTCCGGTTGGAGTACAACATAACAAGACATGGAACACATGGTGTTACATCCACGTGGAGTAATTATAATTCACATGACTTGAATGTGCCACTAATAAAGGCGAGGTCGTATGAGTCACGTGACCCTGTCATCAGGCATCACTACTGCAGTTGTTTGAATAGTGTGTGGGTGTGCGGCGGACACATGGAGTGGACTGTGACTTAACAGAAATATCTCCAATGTGAATTGAATCAGTGCTTAGTGGTTGATGCTTTATGTTTAGATGTTCAGTTCTGATGGTCTCAAGTCAGCGAGTGGAAAACACCACTGATTATGATCGGTCTTCATTCATAAAAGTTGAAGTCCAGCCTACAAGTCATCCCATTGGCTGGCACGACGGTGACGTTTCACTAATCACAATGCAGCTCTGATCTACGTCACCTAAAGAGGGAGGTTCCCAACCTTCAGGGCATTCGTGTGTAGACTTGAAAGCGCTGCTCAATTGCCTCTTTCACTTCATCGGTTCATTTAAGTTTGAACTGGGGTGTTCTCTGCTTTTTTGGGAGGTTTCCAAGACGGGATTTCTACCGTGTGGCGTCAACATACGCCAGCATTGTATGTATTTCTTTCTCTTTTGAAATATTTTATTGAAATACAGTCAATATTTTTTTTTTGTTATTTTTTTTTTGTGTTGGGTTTTTAATGGCCTTGAGTTTGGACTTGACTTTGTGGTTTCGACTTGGCTCCCGAAAAGAAAAGACAGGTGTACTTTTTAAAGAATGTCAAATTCGAAAGAGGTTCCTGGTAGAGTCTCTTTTCATGTTGAGCACTTAAGCTTGGATTCATGTACCAGCCACTAGCACTCCACGTGTTTTAGAGACTGGACTTTAGCAGATATTCGTCCGTGTTTCTTTTCCGACCGATGGCATAAAATGTGAACGAACGTGAGATTCATTTCAGCGTAGTCTTGGATGGCCCAGCTATCTCGGACAACCACACCCAAGCCCTCTTGAAGGAACCATGTCTGTTAACACGTGTCCTCCTCTATTTGATATTGTTCATCTCCATCCCCGGTTTAAAACTGCCTTTTTCATGTTTTGCCCAATACTGAGGTGTACATAGTTTTGGAATTTCAAAAATTTTAAAGTAGCTCGACATTTACATTGCACCAGTACCGTGAATTTTTTTCTCCCCAACTGTTTTGAGCAACGTGTTCGATGGTCGTACGCCTACCGTAAAAAGCAAAATGGCGGCGGATGACTCCACGGTTCTATGTATAGGTCGCCGAGGGTGCGGTGTCCATGAAAGATTTCGCAATTCAACTGCACACTAAGACAGCGAGAATTTGACATTGAATCCGATATCTTCGCATTTATAAGGCCCACTTTGTGACTAAGACAAGGGTGTATAATGGAACTGCGGTGGCAAGTTTAAAAAAAACTCTCTACTTACTCGTAATTCAGATGTAAAGTGATTATACAATTAGCCATTTGCTCTCCATTCTGAAATTTGGGGGTGACTAATTATGAAGTTATGCACGTACTGCAACAAAAGACACTGCAACGAACAGTAATGTTAACCCCCCCAAAAAATGTAACAGCTTTTCGCAAAAGCACACTGGTTATTGTTGGAAATCGTTGGGCTTTTCAGTGTTTATTTAGTTTAGTTCAAGTTTTATTTTTATTAATAAAAAAAAAATTTGGAGCGGTATTCATTTTATTTTAAAAAGAAATTGTCTGATCTACCAACAGAACTCCGAGGAGACATAACCAAAGCATGCCGGCTCTGATGTCCACTCCACCGTCCAGTTTCACCATTTACTCCACCTGCACCAGCGGTGGGACGAGGGTACTCAACCCGTCCATCTCGTCGGTTCGCCCGGTCGAGAGGATGCGTCTCCGACCATGGCTCATCCGTAATATCGTGGAGAAAACTATACCTGGCTTGGAATGGCTGGATGAGAAGGAACAGTTGGTCAAGATACCCTGGAAACATGCTGCAAGACATGGCTGGACATGTGACAAAGATGCCTCGCTATTCCGTGCTTGGGCCATCCATACGAGTAAGTTTATTGTTTCTTCCCAAAGTTTTGATCTTTTCATTCGAACGATTATTTTGCTCCAACCATTATTCCCTTTAGTTCTAATTAATCGCATAGTCCCCTGTGATATTTCTCCATTGAAAAGTTCATTTCTCGCAGTAAGACTTGTTTAAATTGAAGGTTTTTGTTTCTCCAATTTTTTGGGGGAGAAAGTGACAAGCTTTTTAACCATACATGATGTGATTTTCTTAATACCTAAAGTGTTTTCTTGTGATGTTCTTACGGTTTTGAATAGATAGGTTAAGGGAAAGGGTAAAACAAATTTCATGTTAACTAATAAAACTTGAGTAGTGTGGGATCAGAAAATCAGCGTTCTAGACTTGTATTACGTCAGTTATTTCAGCAACAAATGTTTCCATTTTCCTGTTTTAATATTTTTATTCTTTGAATTTTAAAAACTTATCACAGTAGTTTTTTTTTATATATACTGTACTCCTGCCCATGCGTCCACGATTTACTCTCAGAATCTTATGATGCAGATAGAGGAGAGGAGGTCTAATTTACGAAATAAATTGATTTATTATTTCATTATTATTGATGGTTTTAAATTGCATGAATTAATTTCGCATTTTTATCCATACAAACAAGAAGACGCGCTGGCCATGTGCAGCTCAAATTTTCTGATTCGAGAAAAGTGTTCCCATTGGTCCAATGGCGAAAAATATCTTTCACCATTTTGGTGCGTGAGAAGTTAAACCTCCATCGTTTGAATAAGTCACCAATTTAAGTCAATATTGGCTCAAAAATGTAAACAAATGTTCCCTAATATGCAGTTAATAATAATCAATTTCTAAACAGTGGGTGCATGTGAAGTGGGAAGTGGCTTTCTCGAGTAACGCATCAAAACTCGAATGAAAACAGATGTGGAAAAATCGATTTCTCACTTTATAGAAGCCTGATGGAAAAATCAATAAGTAAATAAAACTGATCAAGTTAGCACCGGGCTTCATTTTTTTCCTAAATCTCTAAACTAAAATAATGATTATCTTTGGTGGATAATAAAAACATATGAGCACTAATCAGGTGTTAGTTAGGGCACGATGTGAGGAGATGATCAATACGACCTCTATTTACAGTTACATGTGGGAAAACCCAAACCACTTTGAAAAACCTCAGTCAATTTTCATACAAATTCGTTGTTGAAGTCACAAACTGATCTTTTCTACTTCTGGTTTTCATTTAAACAAAGACTTATCGATCCTCATAGAATCTTGTCTATCCATCGGTGCAAGATTAGGTTATTTGCAAAAACAAAATCCAAGACGGAACTCACAAATTTGTACAATTACACCCATTGGTGATTCAGGGGAAGTTTTCCACACAAATGATTTGTTTTTAAGGGCAAGTGATAGCAGTAATTTAAATAGACCTGGGAGTGTATGCATTGACGGAAAGGAGTTGCGTCGAAACAAGGAACAAACTTTTATCACAACGAGGAAATTTGCTGCATTATTGCTCAATTGTTTTGATTTAAGAAACAAAGCAGTGTGTTGAAACATTTCCTTCAAAACTCCCACGTCATATCACATAACGCTGACAAGCATTTCTATTTTCTTTCCCCAAACCGGTAAATTAATTTGTTTGGGAGCAATTGTACAAGAGTAAATATTCATTAAAATTTATAACTTGATATGAATTAACGTTTTAGGGAAATGCTTTTACATTTTATGATGATTGACTTACAATGCGATTATACTTTTATACTTTTTAGTCTCACTTCCGCAACATAAGAAAATAAAGGCACAAATCTCTTCCAAACACATGGTTAAATAACTGTTATCTTTCCAAATGTCTGTCACTGACAAGTTGTCACTTACAAAGATCGAAAACATGCTTCTAAATAATGAAAAATACATCTTCTTGTCATTTTTGATGGAAATCAACTTGGGTTTTCAGTCCCGTCGTTGGGCATAACAGTTCTCTGAAAACCCTGTCACTCATGTAGACGTTTAGCAATCTAAACTATGTATTGGTGAATATCTATCTGTCGCTTGATAAGTTGTCACTTGAGGATGGTCAATACATCATTCCTCACCAAACGAATAATACATCTGTTGAGAAGTTCAACAACAACAATCAGGCAAAGGTAATTAAGCCCACAGCCATGAAATAGCACCGTCAATGTTCCCAGTCGCAAGCAAACTTCTTCTTTTTTTATTCCGGAGTTAACATCACTCCGGCTTGCAAAATTTGGCGCGAAGATCCGGGAAAAGAAAAAAAAATGTTGACATCAAGGAGGTCCCAACTATGATTTCAAGGTTCATTTAAGATGTCACTGGATTCGTATCATTCGACGAAACTGTATCAATACCATAGAGAGTAATTAGGAAAGGAGAGGGGAGGGGGGGGGCCGTCATCCGGTTTGTAAGTATTGATCAAGACCTATAGCTACCAGTACTCAATTCAAAAACCATTCGCAAGAAAATACTGCGGGAAAAAATGAATCATGAAGATTAAGTCAACCCAAGGGACAAGTAGAACTCGATCTCCCGCGGTAAAAGATACAGTGCAACGCGGTGAGCACCCTTTGGTGTAAGTGGGGTGGGACGGTGAATCCCCCCCCCCCCACCCACCCACCACCACCCCTGTACTTGGTAAAGACTGTCACGGTCAGTAAATGTAATTAGTCTAGATGGATGTTAAAATACTTAATAGCAAAAAGTGAATTGTATACACCCGCAAGTGGTCATGTTACAGTAGTCGTCAGAGGATATCGTAACGTGGGCGTAGTATAACAGCACGATCACTTGACAAGTATTTTTTTTTTTAATTCTTTATTGTTTTTGAGCCCGTGTTCAGATATAGAATAGTGTCAGAAGCATTGCTTCAATTGTGTATATAAAGACTTCCGGTGACAGTAGATTTTTTTGGTCCATTTTTTTTCTTATATATTAAAATGTGCATCTATATAGGCGTACGTTTCTTTTAGTTGGGAAATTGTGTCGAATATCGTGATGGGGCGGGGTTCTTGAAATAAGATCACAGAATTATGAAATTGTTTATTTAGCTTAACTCACAAAAATGTGATTTAGAACAAACTACGTGTAACGATTGCTGCACTTGCATTACCATGTGGGAGCATGTATGAATACCATGTATAAATGGTATCCTACAAGAAAACGTACATCCAATATATACCTATAGGTGAACCAGTGAACACTCAACACGATCCATACCCCCAATAAATAAAATACTGCATTATTCATAGACTAGCAACGGTCGACCCTCAACTCCGCACGGGGCCCAGGTTTCGTGCGTGGGTGTTTTACAAGGGATCACGGCCCGCGACTAGCGGCAAGTTTTATGACCTACGTAGCTGCTTGAACAGGCTGAGTCAAAGTCACAAGACCAGCCTGAAGCGAACAAACAACTTTGTTTGTGACTTGGGTAAGGAGTCCGGGCCCAAACCCAAATTCCCCCGGTTGTCATTGCTAAAGGTAGGGCCTGTTCATGAGTTGTTTTTCGCAACATGTTCAAGTTTGTGGATTATTTGTTATCTTTCAAATGGGGACAAGAAATACTTGAACTTTCCCTGGTCACGGGAGAAGAAGATGATCTCACCATGTTTTGGAGTATAAGGAGTCAGTATTGCGAAATGTTGAAAATTGCACGGAAAGCTGGAAAACTGAGGTAAAAAAAAACGACCTTCACGTAGTAGATTTTGGGGGGTTAAGTCTTCAGCAGTCAAAGTGAATGTACATTTTGTAGAATGCGTTTTTGTTGTAGACTTTCCCTGGCTCAAATAAAACACATTACAAAGATGCACAGTAGATCACTGTGTACAGGCTTATGATGTTCTTTTTGAAGATCTAATAATAAGGTCTACAAAACATTGACGTAATACATCTATGTATGTGTTTGCGCTGCACCGTCGGAACAATACCTAAAACAGAACTATTGTCTTTGAACCGCAAAAACCAACCCGATAGTTTGAAAAGTTAATGCGTTCCTTCAACCACTTGATCGGCTGGAATCTTGTTCACAATAACTATATACTGAAGTCCCAAAACCTTTGCTGAATCACACGGTCGGAAAAAAATTGACAAGAGATTCCACGGTCATTAAATTCAAGTGGAAAAATACGAATGGGGTTTCCCTGGTTATAAACAATGCATGATTCCGCCATAAAATATGCTTTGTACTTTCCCGGGGACTATTCTGCGTGGGTGGACACTACACTTTGTAACACCAAAGTGATTTGCTTGAACGCGTACACGGGATTCCCTCACCACCCACGCCTTTGTAACTATATGAGGTATAAACTCTAAAATGAAAACGGAATGTTAATTTGAGTCGAAATTTGATTTCGTTTTGGTCGAAATATGCCGTTCACTGGGAGGAAAAGGAAAGTAAAAGAGAAATTGCGTCCTGGAGACAGCTGTATAAATAGTCCAGTCGTGGAAATTATTTCTTTCGACACTCGAGTTCCTTTGTTAGAGACATTTCTGAGTTCTTCTGAACTCGTTTGATCATTTCTGTTCTTCGGTGTATACCTTTCGTCATTACTTTCGAATTAACTACAATTAATATGAAATATATATTGGGATCGTATGTGGTGCTTTAAGATCTCTCCGAGTCGAGACCTCATAATACATCAAACGACACGGGAGCACGGTAACCGTTCGTGTTTGGGGCACAAGTACATGCACGTGCGGCGGTTTACTTTTGAAAAATTGCCCCTGCAACAGCTGCCGTAGGATAGCAAAACTGCTATGTACTCATGTCCTAGTTTGACCGAAAAGGTCAACATTTTGCCAACGACGTTAAATTCCCACGTGGTGTTTTAACTCATGTCTCTCTTTACGTTTTAATTGATTACCGTTTTTTTTCTTGATTACAATTGAATGCTGAGGTAGTCAGTGTAACGTCAACCATGGAATGTACTCTCAGACTTGAGTCTATGCCTCGGTCTGAACCATTGTGCAAAATGATACACGGACAGACTCCCAATTTCCCACATGTTCTTTAAAAAAATCTTGAAAAGACGAGCAGGCTGGCTCTGAAAATGTCATCATCGAGTTGCCAATCAAAGCAAGAGGAACAAAAAGTAAGGGAAAACTTTACAATGTATAGACCATCGGTCGACTATAGAAATCATAAAAAGGTTAAATTTTTTTATCTTGTGAATTTGTCTTCAATTTTCAATCGACATTAGCATGAATTTGAGAAACTAGAAAGACGAATTTGAAACTGGGTATAGATTAAATAGTGTGTTTAGCACTACCTAAAATGAGATTCGTGTATATTCCTGGCTACAACTTCAATATTGTGAACAGCTAAGTTTCTAGCTAACCACAATCCATGGTCCCATAGTTCACGATTATTTTAGG
Organism: Pisaster ochraceus; assembly: GCA_010994315.2. Lineage (NCBI taxonomy): Eukaryota > Metazoa > Echinodermata > Asteroidea > Forcipulatida > Asteriidae > Pisaster > Pisaster ochraceus. Next base: position 10,142,205 of record CM021545.1, on the reverse strand, counting down.
CAGCATTTTGGTCTAAGCATAGAGAAAGGACCACTTCTCTATGGTCTATGTCAACCACTTCATTGCATAATCGCTACGGTATCCCCAAATATTTGGAGGTCATCGGCTTTCAAACAAGTACACAAAAACTTGAATACCGTTTATTGTAAAAACATCGCTCATGGTGGGGACTACAAAACACGAAGCCCTTCTTCGCAGCGAGTGAGGAACACACAAAAATGCGTGGGCGTATCGGTGTCGATTTACGGCGCGCGTCGCTGATTCTGTAAAGGCCCAGTCAAATTACGCGAAGAACTCGTGACTCTCTGGGGTCGCAGGGGGTCAAAAGGAAAAAAAAACAGAGCCTGAAATTATGATGGGGAATCCGTCATTTTCTTCAGGATGTTTTATTGGGGGGTGTATTGCGTCACTTTTAAACACCTGGTAGCAATAATACAAAAGGTATAACAATATGTAGCTTTCTTAAAACCCATGGGGTCGAACAACAAAGCGCTGCTCAAGAGAGTTGAACAAACTTCACAATCTTAAAGTTAGTTTCGTGTATTGAGGAGTTATAATTTGTGTTGTTTCCAATTGTGTAAATCATCACAGTTCAACCCAAATTATATTAGTTGATTAGCTTTCGTCGTTCACAGTTTCAACATCAGTTTGTGGAATGATGAACCCTTTTAGTCCATTTGCTAATAATTAAAACCATTACCACTAACAAAAAAGAGAAAACGCAAAAGCAAAAAAATGAAAACAAGTTCAGAATGCACACACATTTCAACCAAACCTTCACAGCTGGGGTACCATGTTGATGTAACTTAATGTTTACTAAAACATAAAATTCGGTTTCTAAAGTCTTCCTTCTATAAGTTTGTTCTTTCCATAAAATTTGTTGATCATCCTCACCATTACAACAGCAACTGAAACCGAAAGGAAAGGAAATACGTTACTCTAACTTTACTGTCACATCTTCGTTCTGAACACATTCAATTAACAGATTTCTGAAACGGGAACAAAGGTAACCACTGAGGGGAAAGCCTATAAAAAAAAATTCAATGTCATGCTCGATTCCCAGCACGTGATTGCCTTAGAATTCTACAGTGTAACGCGTTATTGCGTATGAAAGCCCATGAAGCCCTCGGGGCCCACAGGCTCTATTCACGGTGTTGCTTGACTGTTCATGTATACCATTGCGCAATTCGTGGTATTTTACACACGTGCACATACCAAACCGATTGACACTTCTCCTCAAGGTCGGAATATACCCTATGTGAAATAGAATGCCCCGGACTTTAAACCATAGAAGTGTAAAGCATGGTTTCAATAAAACTAATTCTGTAGCCCTCTGTCTCTCTTCCTCTCTCCCTTTCATCGTCATCAACAAAATATTCTTACTCACTCTTTTCAAGATTCAGTTGATTGATTTCTGTCCTGATTGCTAATCCCACTTTTTAAAAACAAAAAATCATTTTTTTTGTAATGGAGTCTGTGTAGAGTACTATTCTGTAAGGTTTGTGCAGAGTACAAACTCTGGAAGAGTTGCTCATAATATGATCATGTCCCGGTTTCGAATTGATGCAGCAATGTAATAAACATACAATAAGTATTTTAACTTGTACGATTGCCAACACCCCCCCCCCCCCCCTCTTCGGAATATGGACCTCCAAAGGTTGCTGCATCCTTCATCCTTACTTTTCCACCCTCACTTCAAGTTCATTGTCAAGGGCGGAATTCCTAACCAATTTTTACTAGAACTCAACCCCTAATCCTGCCCGGCCCTGCCCCCAGCTGTGAAACCGTTCCACCAACAAAGTCCCTGAATATCAATTTTTCATGTATTAATCATCAGGTTCCCATACGACAAACGATGTATCGCTTCAACGTTCAAGTTAAAAAAGTGCGGTAACTCCACTGTTAAGGCAAAAACCACAACTATGCTAGCCCCTTGGAAATGTGGTTATAGGGTCGGCAAACTATGAGGAGATTTCAATGTGTTCTACTGAAGTGTGCGGCTTGATATTAATACACCTTTTTATGAGCGTTGAATCTGATCGAAGGAAGTAGGTCAACGGTATTGTTTAAACTTCAGTGTCCCAAATGGATTCCGGGAAGGGGTGTAAGACTTCATCTTAGTCTCCTGAGCCGGATCCTTAAAAAAGAAAAAGTACGCAAAGCTGAAAGCGGAAACTAGCGAGAGATTAACCCTTGACCTTTCCCCCGGCATCCCCTACCACCACACCACCATCAAAGGCTGGCTGGTGGCCCATTCTCTGCTTCTTTGGTTGAACATCTTTATGATAATTATTGTCCTTTTTGTTTTACAGAAAAGTATGACCCGGTATCCAACAGCCCGAAGGCGAATCCGAAGATCTGGAAGGCGAACTTCCGGTGTGCGATCAATTCACTTCCGGACATTCTAGAGGTCAAGGATCAGGGAAAGAGTAAAGGGAACGATGCTTATAAAATTTACAAGTTGATTCCCAAGAAGGCGAGGAAAAGCAAACCTGGTGAGCTAAATTCATTTTGTCTGTCCTTGCATGGGCATAATTATGGGGACACAAAAGGAGGGCAGATGGGATTGATTTGCTGGAAATTGTATACACAAACATACATAAATACCAGTTTCTAACTGAATAAAAAGTAAATTTTGTTGTTTTGGTTTTTGGTTTTGGGGTTTTTTGGGTTTTTTTTCCCCTTGTTCAATTTCTTTCTTTCTTCTTTCTGTACCCTAATTTTCTCTACTTTTGCCCTAATTTGGGAGGGGAGTTGCCCCCCTGTTTCCTGGGTCCTACGCCTATTTCGATGCCTATTAACATACGGCAATTTCCTATCAAAGATAATATTCAACTGAAAGAGTAACGGCGGACTTTCGGTCTGTACGCATTTTTTATTTATGAAATTTATTTAAGGATAATTTTTTAAGATGACTCAAATTAAAAACACACCTTCATCTTGGTTACAGTGGGGGATGGCAGTACGATACACAAGAAAATTAGTAGGACTACAAGAAGATCGCCAAAGACAGGTTTACTTAAAGTGCAATCAAGAATTCTTCAGGTGAGTGTTGAGCTTCGTTTCGCTTGTATTTTAAAAATATACTTTACTTGAGAAAGCTTTTCGATCGTTTGTTTAAAACACGTCTTAAAACAGACCTTGGTTCGATTCCTACTCTGACACACACCCCCTCCCCAATTTCGAATAGAGATGCAGTTTAGCCCAGTTTGATTTTTGCAGAATAGTTGTTTCTGCAAAAATGCCATTATTGTGAGAATCTTCTCTAGCTATAATGTAGAAATCCATATGGAATATCAATCATTATCGAAAGAGAAACGGGAGCCAGTACGTGTCAGATTAATTCACTCTGCCAACTTCTTCTAACAAAGTTGATATCGTTGTATTCTCTTTCGTAAAGACACGAGACAGTTTAACACCCACTCATCAGACTTCTCACCAATTCTCACCTGAATTTTGGAAAGAGCATAACGACGTCAGCCAATCACAGATGAATACAGGTAAGCTCAATGGTCACGTGACCATAATCTGCTTTCTGATTGGTTATCATATAGGTAAAAACATACCTCCAACCCAGTTGAAAGTCAAACCACTTTCTAGAATGATTAACCGGATTGTGTTGGTCTTTATAGTCACATGCTGGGTTGCAATTAAAGTAATGTTATTTCGCGCGTGATTTTCTTTTCTGCAGGGAACTGTATTTGATACAAGTATACAATCGCGTGCGTATAAAACCTTGAAAGGTGGGTTGAGTTGACCGCCCCAATGTGAAAAAAACTTCGACGAGTAAACACAAACAGAAAAACAGGATCATGTTATTCGCAGAGAAACAAATCGAGGAAGTCATCAGATTTTTCTGACTATGTACACACAAGCACATCTGCCAAGCATCGTACGTCACTCCCAGTCCATCCACACACAACCGGCTGAAAATGAAAGTGATATCGGCCGTGTTGTTTTTTTAAATCCTGGTGGAACATTTTCCCACGATACGATACAGGAATTAATCGAGGTATAAAGGTGGACAAACAACAATCATGTGAACATGCTGTAATTAACACGACCTATGCAGGAAAAAAAGTAATAAAACGAAAATAGCTTGTTAATATTTTTTATTTGTTTGGGTTGAGGTTTAACCCATTCGCGTGTAAGCTGACTCTGGTTTATCGAGACTTGCAAAGTCAGTCATCCTGTCCCATCCAGTCGAAAAGATATTATTTTACATGACGCGGTGTCTTTCACTTTATAGCCGTGTTAAACATTAGCGGTGTTAATTTCTCTGATTCCTAGATGCTTGGCATTCGAGTGTTACATTCACCAATCAGACGCCCCCCATGAGACATGAACTTCCTCCTTACTCCTCTCCAACGTCTTCGAGGGTTAGCAATCTATCAAGCCTTCCATCACCCCTCTCACCAACCACGTCGGTCATAAGCCCACCACCTCCATATCCATGTCGAGGCACTACTTACTCCCCCCTCTACGTACGGAGGGGACTGATGGATTTCATATCTGATGCAAGACCTCAAGATGATGTAATTGAATCAAATGGTTATCAAGAGCACCACGATACAGGTTAGAACCTCTTTTCCTTTCTGACCGGATTTACATGAGCAATTTCGAGCAAATTTGTAAGGAAATTTCTCAATTTTTGGTGTGAAAATGAAAGCGATAATCTTTTGCAAATATTGATTTAGATTGGAGCAAGTTTTTAGTTTTCACAAAAAAGGGATCACTACGTAAGTGATTCTGAAACCGGTGTTTCATAACTTGTTGATGAAAGTGCAAGGAATAATATCTGAACACTGTAGGTGCATTAATTCTGTCTTATCACTTGTAGTTCACGTGTTGATTTAATCATTAGAACTAATCATGCTTATTAATTCTCTGGTGTGATTTCCTTGTGGTTATTCCTTCATCCCATTTCCTGCTAAGTACCTTTGTTCTATCAGTAGAGTGCACAAACAGCGGGGTGTATTTCGTCTTGTTTTTATTGGTATATACTTTGTCTTTATCTACCGGTACATTGTATTGTTTGTGGGGGTCGCTGACAGAAGAATATCGGGAGATTTCATTAAAAAAAAAACAGAAATAACGTGAGAAGTAGAGCAGGAGAGTAAACTTTCTATGACACCACGACAAAAAGGATCCAACTATTATAAGGACAAACCTGATTGACCTCTTAATGAAGTACTTGTGGTTTTATTAACGTTAGAACAAACACTGATCAAGAGCATGATAATTGTGTGAACCGAGTTTTGCTGTCCTCTGCGGTTGCGCATTCCCTTGCCCTACATTCAAGATCGTCATTTCCGTTTGAATACTGAACGGTCATTGAGGTGTGTTTTTTTTCCTCCTAGAGTTAAAAATAATTGTAATGATTTTAACCTCGTGTGATACTTAAACGAGTTTTGTTTTTCTTTTCTTTTCATCACAGAGAGTAATTGCAGTAACGTGCCCTCTGATGAGGAAATTGTAGAAGTAAGTTTTTGAACAATTAAACAAAATCCAATTATCAATTAGTTATGAGTGCTTTATAAATTAAATATTATTTTGTTCAAGTCAGTCTTTATTGACGAGATTAGTTTAGGCTTCATATAGTAAAGTTACATTATTGTTAACGAATAAGGATACGAACCTATATAAATATGATGTTCTTATTTTGGTTGTTATTATTTATTATTTAATGATTGATATGTATCAATATTACAAGCTAAATTCACCACCCTGTGCTTCTAAAAACTTACTAATTACACACATTATTAAGCCAACGTCATGTCAGTTCGAAGCGCCCTCTCTTGACCAAAAGGGCAACATTATTGTTGTTTACCGCGTAGACGCCTGAAAACCAGACGATTCAGCAAATTGTTCCCCATCCCTGGGGAATTAGACGTCTAAAATCATTGCCCAAATATAGAGAGGTTTAGGAACGTCTCCTTCAGACAAAAGAACCCTTTTGAGGGGACCAGAAATTGTTTTTTCGTTGCTGAGACATCGCCAGATATGGAAGTGCATATCATTCACTTGGTCTTATAAGGAGCGATTTCAAGATCATGTTGGGAGGTTCCGACACATTAACTCTTAGCTTTCACTTTTCCACGTAAAATCCTAAATTACTGTTAATTTGAAAATGCTTTGATGGAGGTCCATTCATGATTGAAAACGCGGTTGGTGACTTGGCATAAAAGTAACGCCTTCCCGAACGAGTGTCACTGAGACTTTGATCTGCGCACTCGTCGGCCCACTAACTTTCCCTCGATTTGAAATCCCATTGGTCGATATTTTCCGCGTTGATTTACGTATTCATGGTCTGGTCAGTTTGAACAGGCCTGATTGGCTATTGGTCAGCAAATCTAACTGTCGGTTTCTAACACCCCCTAGATCGTGGACGATATGACGAAGAATAGCCCAGAACACAGCCCAACGTGTACGTCTCCATTTGATGGTAACAACAACAGTAGCTCCTATTGGCCCACGACAACATTAGATCACAAACGTTTCATGAGCGATGCGCCTATGATGACCCCAACAAGTGGTAAGTTAACGCCCCCTTGCGCGTGGTAAAAATGACGAAGCCCCACTGAAGTCTTAATTCCTCGTTAATTCCAAACTCCAATTCAATTATATTCACCCACAGAGGTTCATTACAAGATATTTGAAACCCTTCGAGATATTCAAAGTCATTTTTGTAGATTTTGATTCCTGAATTGGGGAGGTTTTCTTCTAGCTGGTTTTATGTGCGCTGAGTGCGCTCTTTCGTTTTGGTCAAAGTGACAGAGGCGCCACCAATTAATTCCCAAGGGTTGCTATTTAAGGTCTTTCACACATGGGGTGCATGTTTTGACAACAGTGGATGTATGATTCATTGGGGAAAGATGTTAAGATTGTCTCTTTTATCTACCCCGACCTTTGCATTCTAGTTTTGAAAAAAATGTTACCCCGATGTTGATAGAGGTTTAACCCCCACTGCTATAGGCGTGCCCGTGGTTTGAGATCGAGAATTTACAGGAAGTGTTTTATAACTCCCTGAAAGTATACTCTAGCTAAAAGTTCTTAATTCATTGTCAACAATTATTTCGATCAACAAGTAAGTGTGTCTGGGGTTTCAGTTCATAACAATTTATATGTCTACTTGTCAATGACACTGAAAGGGGTCGAAACTGACCCCCAGAAGAGTCAATGCATAAACTAGACCCATACGAGAGTCAAAGCTGGCAGTAATACGTAGCATAATACAGTGCAGGCCTGGAATTATACGGAGGCCTCGGAGGGCCATGGCCTATGTTTCCCCAGTGGTCTTGGCCTTGGAGCCTCTAGATTTTCCCAAATGGAAGCGTCCTATGATGCAACCTCTTCCC
>CM021545.1:10097139-10107847 GCA_010994315.2 Pisaster ochraceus | reverse complement strand
TTTAGTTAAGAGATGTTGCTAATTGTCAGTTGATACTGTTAATAAATGGTCAACCAATTTTGCACTTTACAGGTAGTTTATGTCAAGCATTTTAAAACTTACTGTGCACTTTCCACAATTCATGATGTGTCTTCTGCTGATCTATGAATGAAGATACAACGGATGAAGAGCCCTCATGAGTCCATAGTGGTTTACCATTTTACCCATGATGGCATAGCTGACCATAATATGTCTGTATTTAAATTATTGAAAAAGTTGTAAACATTATTTCAAAATATATCAGACTGAAATTTGATAACACATAATGTGAAATCAAAGAGTGGCAATTGAGTTTTTCTCTGATCAAATCAAACAACTGTCAATTTCTTGACCTATTAATACTATTTAGATTATGAATAACATGACAAAGTTCCAATCATTTAATTTCTAAAGTTTGCATTGCAAGCATCGGGGAAGTGAAAGCTGAAAGTGGAATGTGTAATCACTCACCACGTACGATTGCCATACGGTACTCAAGTTCATGTTAAAATAATGATGTTAGGGAAGGTGCTGATAACCTCTTTAAGTTAAGAGTTATTGTAATCAACATACAACATGACGTAGAGCCATCGTGAATGACAACACTGCTTTTTCAATAGCTTACTAATGTCCCACACTGTCAAGCTTGGAACACGCTGATCAGATGCAAGATTTATTTCTCAAGACTGGTCACTGTTTCAGTTTCACTTTATTTATTCCCCGACCCCTGCCCGTGTACCCATACTCACTCTGTACACACTCAATCATCGGGATACAGTCAGTACTTCAAGTTCCATGGAGGCAACAGACATGACAGAAAGTTGCCTACAATCTAGGTGCCTTTTATTGGTGAAAATTACCTCTACCCAATACAAAAATGAAGTACCTTCTCCCGTGGCCTAAAGTAACTATATCAGCAATATATTTGGCATTTTTCATGGTATTGTTCTGGTGTTATTGTGACTGCTCAAGGTTGAGGAATCGAGTGCAGTGCGTGCTTGGGTTCGGTAGTTGAGATTGGATACAATTACAAGTCAAAGTTTTTGTTATTCTTTAGAAAGGGTTCCGTTTTAACATACCTTGAGATATTGTAAGGACCCCACAGCCTTTGATGATCAATCAGGTAGACTTTGAAGTACGGGCGGTCTTGAAGGAGCCATTTTTTGAAGATTTGTCGGGATGTCAAAAATCCCTCGTTATCAAACTGTCCTCAATGAAACTATGGAGGGCGCACTAAACTATCCGTCATCAAAAATCTGTGATCAAACTAAGAGGGCGCAGGACCATAACTAATTATCTAGTCTTGCTTCACGAATTACCGGTACCCCAGTTTATTTTCAAAATAAATAAAAAAATGTGTTTTCATTTCAACCGCTCACAACTCCCACAACATGCACCAGACTTTAAACAAGTATTCAAGACACTGTCTGGGCACATTAAATTTGTTTAAAGTTCAAAAGTTTTTAAAAGGGCCTACTTTGAGAAAAGTTTCAGTTGGTAGAGCGCCGGTAGGTTAATCCGCAGGTCGTTGGTTCAAGTCTCGCTTCAGTCAATTTTTCTTTGTTCAAACCCAAATTATAAAAAAAAATACCCATTCAATTTCCCTTGTGGTTTATTACTTGATAAAAAAAATTCTGTTCCAACAAAAACAATTACATTTACCCCTCCAAACACCATTACCACATGAGCCAAAATTCTCTCATATAAAATGATTTCAAATTTACAATTTACAAATGTTTTGATGGCAAACTATAACTAATAAAATAAAACAGAACATTACTGGTTAGTGTACAATTTCCAGCTCTTTTTATTCAATTTCCCTCAAATAGTAATTACTTAATTGATATACACATTCTACAAAAATATCATATTATTAAATATATAATTGCGTAAATTTGATGATAGCTTTTATACAAACATTTGACTGTTTGGGTTGTACAATTAACTCACACAAAGAATGTTAACTTAAATTCTAATCAACATTTCAGAATACTACACAAATCTAAGATTATTCAGGCATAGTATGAGCCTAATGAAAAAACAATTCTCATTTAAGAAATCATTCTCATCATTAATGAAGAGACTCCTTTTGTTTTTGAATCATAAAAAAATTCTTCATCAGGAAGAAAAAGTCCATTTTCCACAAACAACATGGGCAAAAGTATCTCAGCATAAAAGCAACATCATTGAAATCTATTTTGTTAACTTATAGCAATTAATAATTATTATAGTACTAATCTACTATCTACTTGAAATAATTTGGTATAATACAAAATAGTTTTCTTTTCAGTAGTTTTGACAAAAAATTACGTTGTCTTGATCTGAAAATAATTTACAAAATTACATGTACCTTCTTCACTCACTGAAGAATTTGTTAACAGGCCAATTAGTTTCTGGATCCCAGGAAAGACGACATCTTAGATACATGTTCTTGAATTCATTTGGGCAATTTACTTATTAAATAACCATAAGATAAAAATTTACATAATTGAATTTTTAGAAGAAAACAAATTCATAACACTGGGTGGTTAATAATATTATTACATACTACCTAGATACCAAATGAAAAATCATGCTGTGAAAACATGAGGACAAAGGGAAATTTAAAAAAGACAAGGTAAAAAATAATCAAGTTGAATGATAATTAAGTGAACAAAGTTTGATAAACATAAATAAGGAGACAACATAAAGGGATGTCAGTGCTGAAGAAAGCAGTAGAAGAATCAATGTTGCCTACTGCAGTCTTTAGCACAATTTGAGACTCCCTCGCCAAATCATTCCATGTAAGTTCAAGTATTTCAATTTGTTCTTCGAAATAAATTGGTACCAGGATGATTTTTAATGGTTTCAAAATGCAGGCTACTTTTACGGAAATTCGACTTGATACACCGTTGTGGACAAAGACAATTATTCCACTTTATTTTACGTTAACCTTGTCTTGTGCCAATGCATGTTGTACTTAAATCTTCACTGCTAAAATTAGTAAATATTTCCACAAACTAAAATGATAAATAAAACTTATAAGCAACAAAGAATGCACTACTCAATGTTAAATAATATGAAATAATTGTAAAAATCAGATCAAACCCCATTAAACTGTAAATAAAAATATTAAAGCATAATAATAAAAACAAAAATTCAAAATGTATCCAGTGAAAAAGAAAACATGAATTTAGTTGAAATAAAATATACCTTTTTTAATAAAGCAACATTTTAGTAAGCAGACTGTTAAACAATTAGTTTGTTGATACCTCTTCGCACTTTGACACCTCAAAACAAAACTACCTATGGTTGCCTGGAAGGAAGTCCGGGGAACATAGTTTAACATTTTATACATGTGTAAGTGGTGACAACAAGTATTCAATTATTTTGCAAGAATAACAACGAAAATTGTCTAAAAAGTCAGAGGAGTCTTCAATTTAGGTCAAATTAAATGATTTTTTGCAGCAAGAAAAAGTGGTAAAACCTTTTGGAAGAATTTAAGACTTGTATATGTAGCAGTATGATTTGTATGTAATCAAAATATCTCAAATTTTGTTCTCAGTTTAAAAAAGAAAATTAAACACATTTTTTTAGGTACACTTGAATTTTCTTTAATTTTCTTTCATTTGGCAAATTCCACATGCAACATCCAAAAAGCAGCCAAATAAAATTGTACACGAAGAGTAAAATCATAAAGGTGTCAATAGCAAATCAAATAAAATACAAACTGAAAAAAAGAATGCAAGGCACGATGATTTGAAAATATACAAGCTGAAAATAAACAGTGCTGCTTTGAAGAAAAATAAAATAAAAATTTCAGTCGGTAAAGCCAGTGAAAAACTTAATTAGTTTTAAGCAAATTGAAAGGGGAAAATGCTCTTTGAAAAGCCAAGTAGAAAAGGAGCATTGTATACTCATGTAAACATTGGGAGGAGGTTATAGGTCAAAGGTTAACCAGGGCTCAAATTGTACACTGGAGCACAGGCCCCAGGCCAGTGGTTTTAGTGTCAAGCCAGTAAACTCAGTCCAGCGATACATGTCCCTCATATCTTGAACAGAATCAAATTATGTTCAAATGTCGACTTTGAGTCTGGTAAAATCCTTTCAAATCTATTGGGTAATGAAGTAAACTTAATACCCCCAAAAAACAGATGAGATAAATCTTCTCTTACAGTTAAATTCATGATGTCAGGACACAGAAAGTTTTTATTCATGTTGATTCTGGTCTTTTTCAAAACTTTTTTGTCCAGAAAACATTTTCAGCTACAAGGCCTGCGGTCTTGTGGATTTTTCTAACAAATTCGAGCCCTGTTAACTGAAAAGTTCTCCACACTTGTCAACATTTCAGTTTATTTTTTTTGATAAAATTATCTTACTTTACATTGAATGTTAGTACTACAATTAATTCTATCAACTATAACTAAATACCAAAAACCAACATTTTGCCGTGGGTAGAGAGTGTCTGAAGTTTAACGTAAATAAATAAGTCCAAAATTTTACAAAGAAATCAGGCACTTCTAATGTTGAAAAAATACTGGAAATATGAGACAAAAAATCTCGTCAATATATCATGCATACATCAAGACTCTAAAATTAACTTGAGAGTTCTCAAAATTCCAAGGTGATTCAGTTTGCGAGTACTATCAGGGACAACGAAACATATTTACATCATTAGAACATTGCAGGGCGTGCATAAAAAAAACACACCTTCTTGTCAACTGTGGATCAACTATCAACTTGCAGAAGATCACATTGAATTTATTGAGTCAATTTGGTACCTTCTTAGTTTTTTTGCTAAATTCTAATTATTTTGGACACAAAATCTCTGCAGATTGCTTTTCAAGTAGTTCATGCAATAATCGAATGAAAGGTTTTTATCGGTAACGTTTATGACCTTTTTAAAAATATTCTGGGTTGTATATAATGAGTTTGCATTAAGAAATTAAAATCTTGTTAATGTTTCCTTTTTGTAAGGATGAAATGAGTTTCTTGTGAGTTGAATTTTATTCTATTCTTTACCGTAGAATTTGTATAAGGATTCAAAAAAGTGGATGACATTCCTTAGACCGAAGAGGTACGATTCGTCTTTTGTGTCTGCCTCCACTACGTGAGTGAAGTCAATCATCTTAATAATAGCCAACCTACTATCTGATTCTTTCTCTGGATCCAATGGAATAACTTCAACTTCTACTGGTACAGGGGGCTCAGCCTGGTTGTCTTCTTCAGGCTTACTATCGTCTACCAAGGCTGGCATTGAGCTCTCCGACTCGGTAGGCTGTGGGGGTGGGCTACTAGCTTGTCCATTTGATTGGCTGAGACTTCTTTGTCTTTCTCTCATCTGTGAGACGGTCAATCTTCCGTTAATGTCAAGAAGTCGGGGTTGACTCTCACCTCCATTATTATTAGATAAAGCGCTGCTGTTGTAGACTCCACCGTCTACCGATCCCCCTCCGTGGACCATTTTGGCTGCTATGGACTCTTGATATGTCGGTAGCCGGTTCACGAATCCGTTTTCGTCAGCTGGGAATACCTCGTCTGAGACCTCTTTTGAATTCAGGGGAAGACTGTCTGATTCTGGGGCAGCGGGTTTGACTTTTGGACCTGCTCGTTTAAGATGCGAGTAACTCACAAAATTTGGTTGGTTGCTACTCAGGTTGTCGTTCTCTTGTGTCACCGGTGTGGGAGATGTCACCAACGTTGAGCTTGAAGGAGTTGCGCCCTCATAGACGAAGAGCAGAGAACTTGAGAAGAAATGAAGCTGTTTTTGGTTCATGAACCATCGCTGAATTTGTCTCAACTGTTTGAGGAACTCTGGGATAACGTCGATCCTGATGCCATCAACAACGTTTAGATATCTTGCAAAACCTAAATAGAAGGAAAACAACAAATGAAATCAGTCGGTATTATTTTGGTGTTTACCCTACACCAATGTGTGATAAGTACCATATACTCGGTGCTTTCTTAAGTCCTGTGGAAAGATATCCTCAGGCGTACTACTCTTGTGGGATTCGAACCCACGACCCCCCGCCATTCCAGAGCAGATGTCTTACCACAAGACCACAGAGTGAGTCTGGTGTCAACAGGCCAGTCTGAATCCTGTAGTGGCGTGTCGTGGCCGAGTGGATAAGATCACTGGACTCAAGCTCTGGTGTTTCTGATCAGCAGAGTGTGGGTTCGAGCCCCGGTCGTGACACTTGTGTCCTTAAGCAAGACACTTAACCATGATTGCTTCGTCCTTCGGATGGGACGTAAAGCCCTTGGTCCCGTGTGTTGTGTAACGCCTGAAAAAGAACCCAGGCCCAGTGCACTTATCGAAAAGAGAAGGGGTCCGCCCCGGTGTTCCTGGTTTGATCGGCTGCATATTGCGCCACAGCACCTTGTAAACCATTACAAGGTGCTATGTAAAGGAGTAGGTCTCATACTTCAAACGTAGCCCCAAATACCTTGCAGGAAATACTGAATGTTAAGCGCTTAGAGGCTGGCCTGCAGTAGGCGCTATACAAATACCATATATTATTATTATTATTAGTTGTAGCAGTGGGCAATGCTAATCGACGTGTCTGTGCAAAAACGTTGCATCTGGCAGGGATATGCTGCGTGTATACCACATGTATCCTACCCAGACGGAAGACAAGCAAAGCATTGTGACTGATCAAAACATTGAGACCCCACTTGAGGTGAGGGCTACACTTAACTTATTTGGTGCAGTCAACTCAAATCAACTGTCACCAGGGGCACATTGCCACCTACAGGTTCACCCCCCTTCACGGTCCAAAAGGATGTCGGTATGGGTATCCTCCACAAAGCAATTGTGGTAAAGTATCTTGCTCGGGGACACAAGTGCCACGACCAGAACTTGAACCCACACTCTGCCGATCAGAAACATCAGAGCTTGAGTCCGGTGCTCTTAACCGCTCAGCCACGACACACCGATAGAATGATTTATGATTTAAAAAGTCACAAATGATAGATACCTTCAATGGCATTATCCACATGTAGACTCCGTCCATAAAACTTGTCCTGGCATTCAAATTCATCAGTTGCTGGATGGTACACCTGCAAACAATAAAGTTGTTGACAATAATTAGTATCCTATTTCATGCTAAAATAACATTCTGATACACAACAATTTTTGTCAAAAATTACATCATGTATATACCCTACTTTCTGAAAATATCAAAGTTGAAGCGCTTTGGATGTTACAATTACATATATAGCATTTTGGGGACTTTGTTCTCAGACAGTACCAAAGATCTTGAAAAAATATTTCATTTATTAATTCTGATTGTGAATCCAAGGACTCTCAGAAAAGGCGAACTTAATCACTATCCTAGCCAAGAACCCCATGGAGAGAAGACATGGTAGGAAGTTTCAGTTTTAGATGTGGGAGGAAAAACCCCAGAGAATTATTCCAGGGAACGCCCAAACAATCAGGTAGGGAGTAAAACCCGATCCACATAGTTTCCCCAAGTGAAATTCGAACCGGGGTCCTAGAGGTAGAAGGCGAGGAAAGACACCAACTCACCAACCCAACCGCCTTTGAATGTTTTACAAATGAAATGCAGCCTACAAATGCTGTATCATTTTTATTATCATTATCATCATTACAGGGATGTGATAGGCTGTTGGGAAAAAAAACCTGAACTGTGAAAGCATGAAAGCTTGGGAGGGCGAAAACTTGCGAGCTCAAAGCCTACTTACACTGTACATGCATTTATCTTGTGTTTTAAAAGCCCTAATCTGCACTCTGGGGCACTCTATTTGGTTGTATCTTCATGTTTTTTATGGTCTTAATTTAAAAAAAATATTTTATTTATTTTTTTTTTTTTTTAAACGGAGAAATCACATCCCTGTTATTGTTATTATTAACAACAATTTTCAGTTCAAATTTTTCTTACAAATGCAAATGAATTGAAATGAAATCAAAGGAAAAGGAGAAAAAGCGTAACATTTACCCTCATTCCCAGGATTTGGAAGCCAATCTTTTCCAAGTTTGGATATTTCTGCTTAGCAAGTTCCACTTTTCGTAGTGATACTCCATCTTCATAGCTCTTGGCGCCGATCTTGACGTCCATTATGCACGGCTTACGGAACCTTGTAGTTACATCATTGATCTTCAAGTATACCACTGACGAGGTCGGGTCAAAGGTTAAGGTCAAAAGGCTCTTTGTGTTTAACTTAAAGGTACGGTCATAGATCGGTTTGCTGATTTATAGGCGAAATTACAAAGAAAGATACAATAAAATTCACATATGAAAGTTTCAGCTGAATACAGTGTCTAATGAGGAAACAGCAACAAACTGTCGTTGTATTTTCACAAGACCGTTGAATCCATCCACATTTAGCGAGGTGTCAGTGTATACCAACCAACCGGATCTTTGGCCGCAGCATTCGTGAAGGGACACCAACCCTCAGAACTCTGAGAAACAAATCATGCATTAATCGTTTCTCAGATTCAAAAGTTCTGGGGTGAAATATTATTCAAACCATACTACTTTTGAACAGAATCCTTTCTGATACTATCAACAGCTGCCGTGCTTCTCACCAAGTCAGTTTTTATGGTCATTAATTTTTTGGAGTATTAACAAATCTCTGACCCTACCTTTAAAAAGAAAAACAGATTTTTTTGTCTAAAGTTTTGAAGTAATTATTCTTCAAAAAAAATATAAGCTTACAATCAAGCAGAAACACTCTTCCACCAACAGATGGAAAACAAGGAATACCCGTAGACTTGTGATTAGTTTAATTTATTGAATTAAAGAGAATCCTGTTTCCTCATTGAATTATAATTTCCCTCGCCCGACTCCTCGTTTCTGACAAACAGGAAACGCTAAACATGTTACATCACTTCAAACGAATTATGTAGAGTTTAAACGCCTGTGGAGCAGACCTCTTGAGCTGCAGTAAGCTGTTTTAGCTACAGTGTTTATGAATATAAAAAAGTCTACTGACGCCTTACACAACATAAACCAGAGGGTTGGACCCTATAAATTATTAATAAATTTATTTGCTTTTTCATACCTACATGCAGTTATTGAATTAAACCTACAGTAGCAGTGACTACTATTTACAGTCAACCCTCGTTATAAAGCACTTTTATAGAGAGGTACAACCCTCATTATAAAGAGCACATTATAAAGAGAATCAACCCT
This sequence comes from Pisaster ochraceus, assembly GCA_010994315.2. Classification (NCBI taxonomy): domain Eukaryota; kingdom Metazoa; phylum Echinodermata; class Asteroidea; order Forcipulatida; family Asteriidae; genus Pisaster; species Pisaster ochraceus. The sequence goes on along the minus strand of CM021545.1, from coordinate 10,098,695 downwards.
CGTTATAAAGAGCACTGTTATAGAGAGGTACAACCCTCATTATAAAGAGCACGTTATAAAGAGATACAACCCTCGTTATAAAAAGCACTGTTATAAAGAGGCTCAACCCTCATTATAAAGAGCACTGTTATAAAGAGGTACAACCCTCGTTGTAAAAAGTACTGTTATAAAGAGGTACAACCCTCGTTATAGAGAGCACTATCATGAAGAGGTACAACCCTCATTACAAAAAGCACTGTTATACAAAGGTCAGCCTTCATTACAAAAAGCACTGTTATAAAGAGGTACAACCCTCATTATAAAGAGCACGTTATAAAGAGGTACACCCTCATTACAAAAAAGCACTGTTATAAAGAGGCAAACCCTCATTACAAAAAGCACTGTTATAAAGAGGTTCAACCCTCGTTATAAAGAGCACTGTTATAAAGAGGTAAACCTCATTACAAAAAGCGCTGTTATAAACAGCGTCTTGTCACTGTATAAAGAGGTAATTCAGCCAATCCCAGCGACCTTGTTATAATGTGAGTCAACAGTAATTAAAAATCCCATTACTTCCTAATTCCAGCTTATCAATCAAAGCGTTGAATAACGATCGTTGTAATTTTCGATCTGTTGGGTTGATCATACTTTTCCCTATTACATTATATTCAGGATCATAAAAATAAATCCTGATAATCAGAATGTCTTGAGAGAATCCTTGACAACAAGACTTTATTGGTTTACAGATTTAGTTTGTCTAATCTCACTTCTTAAAAAGGATACATGAAGGGTCTTCCGGTGACATGAACGTACCATAGAATCTTGGGACAAACGGTCTGAGACTTGTGAAGATCTGACTTGGCTGGTCCGGTCTGCTCACGTTGTGATAGAACATTCGTTCCCTCTTACCTCTGGAGGCGTTCTGGGCTGGTTTTAAGACAGCTCCGGTACCGTCTTGAAGAAGGCCTGAGTAGGTGAATGGCAAATTAAGAAACAACTCTAAACTTTTGTCTACATCGGTATTGAATAGTACAAAACAATGTCATGGTGAGATCCACAGACGACTTTTCTATAGACAATTTGGGGTGGGTACAAGGGTTCTGACAATCTAAGATGAGAGGAAGAAAGCCATGGATCACAGACACATGTACATGGCATCTTTGAACTGAAGTTAATTTCAATATGCAATCAAAGGAAATTTAATATTTCCTGGTAAAGTCAACCCTTGTTATAAAGAGCACCGTTATAAAAAGGGTCAACTCTCTTATTAAAGAGCACTGTTATAAAGAGGTTCTGTTTATAAAGAGTATATTCTGAAATCCCAAATCTTGTTTCTGCTTTGTGTTTCTTTGTTCTGCTGTCCTTAAAACAAGGTAATTTGGCAAGTCGGAGCAATCTTGTTATAACAAGAGTTGACTAACACTGCGCAAAATAAATAAATACCGGTAGGCTACATGTAACTAGATAAATAAGCACACATCAGTCAATAAGCCATTTTGAGATATGGTGGACACATAGTACAACACTATAGATAGTTCCCATTAGACGCCATCTTTACGGGCAAATTGCATTTTGGC
>CM021545.1:10076638-10092889 GCA_010994315.2 Pisaster ochraceus | reverse complement strand
CATTATCAACAGCTGCAGTGCTTCTTACCAAGTAAGTTTTTATGGTCATTAATTGTTTTAGTAATTACCAAAGGTATGCCCTCCCTTTAGGAGAAGTTTGATCTCATTTGTCTAAGGGTAAAGTGAAGTTCGATACTCAACAGAATTGATAGATATCACACTCAAAGTAAACATTTGAACAAGATTTTTTTTTAATTAAAGATATCACACATTGATTTGAAAAAATCACGAGCCCGTCGGGACTTATCCCTGTCCTGAATTTACTGGCACGATGATGCTAAACTCACTGGCCCTGGGCCTGCGGTGCAGTGTCAACTTTGAACCCCGTCTACATTCTGAATCTCCAAATGGGCCATTCAGTGTTATTGTTGACATTTGACAATTACGACAATTTGTCAGTTATACGACCAATGTACTTTTATTGACCCCTAGCAACAAGGTCACATGCAGCTACTGTCTGCCACGATCACAATTTGGGGAGCTACATGTAATAAAAATAACACAAAGCATTTCAACACTAAGTGAATCAGCGAAAAAAAGACAGAGTAATTTCAAATGATTAAATAAGAAAAAGGTAGGTTTTAATTAGTTTCTTAAAAATGTACAATTGAGCTAACCGACATTGTGTGTGAGGGTATTGTTAAATCCCTTAAATTGCACATTAAAATTGCACCTGAATATTGTTGCAAACAATGGAAACGTGCATTCGTGTACGCACCACGCAAAACTGTCGACCAATGCTACGTGCAGCCTTTACTGGAATCACCGATGACGCTGTTTGGTGTTGGGGTTATTGGTTTCTTTTGGTCATCATCAGTGTTCCAAGGTTTAAGTTTGCCTTTTATCATTTTATATTTATTTGTTTAAGATTCATTTGTCACTCAACAATTTCTCTTTTGGGTCACAGTGACTAGGTTCACTTTTATCAATCCCGGCCACCTTAAAATGGGTTTGTCTTACTTTGTCTGATTTCAATAACCGTTCTTGCCTAATTGATTTGTTACTGTCCATTACAACTGTGCCTGTGCTAACATGCCTGCCCTGAAATGCGCTAACAATGCGCCCAGGGCCAGTGATTTTAGCATCAGGCCAGTAAACTCATGACTGGACAAGCCCGGCGGTCTTGTGTTTTTTGTTCAAATGTTGACTTTTTCAGTCTAATAAATCTCTTTCAGTTCAGTCAAATTGAAGATTTGTGTTACCCATATTACAAATGATTTCAATCGTCTCTTAGTGCTCATTCGAATTAAAACAGTTCAAATGTTAAACTGTGTTGGTATTTTTTTTTTTTAAGTTTCAACTATGGTCTCGAAAAAAAACAAAGTGGTCCATTTAAAGATTTTGAACTACAAAAACCCTACAGTCTTCTGGATTTTTCCCCCCAAATATCGAGCCCTGTGCAGGTTGATGCCTCAAAGTGTCACAGTAACAGAATAACACTCAATCTACTGTTGGTTTTGGACGGATTCTGGGCTAGCTACACACTCAGTAATGGCTTTAGCATTTATCAGATAGTCTTCACGACCTACAGGATGTACTAAATTACATATTGGCACAACTACGAAAATGAATGGCACCGGAAATGCACACTACAAACAAACCAACGATCTAGAGCATCAGAGTTCCCACCGCCGGTCAGGGGGAAAAGTGTTCTCACAATGGGACTGTTAGTTATAGTTGTACCGGAGTGGAGGATAAATCCAGGTCACATTGGGGTTAGGAAATAAGTAAACACTTGAATGTTTATGATGTGATCTCAGAGCATGCTGCCCGTGAGGCAGCAATGTTTGGATTGTCCTGTCATGCATGCAGGATGAATGGGACAATTATTATTATGTGGGGTGTGGGGGGGGGGACGGGTTGGACGCTGCAGTGGTGTATGGTCATCCTCACTTCACCATGGACTACTTCGCAAATACATGTTTACGCGCGTGTTAGCCAAAGTATGAGGTGCATTCTGGATGCACCTCCATTTTACGGCTAATGCATCCGTAAAATGTATTTGGGAAGAGAGTCCACTGGAGATAAACAAACGAAGTACACACGATGTACATCAGTGATTTCACCAGGTTTCAGTTAAATATACATGGGAGACGGGGGTGAAAAATGTTCTTAAATGTAACATGAAAGGTATGTAAAAATGTTACCTTTTGTACAAATTTCATTTGTTAAATGCACAAAAGTACACAAAGCTTTTCATGCGTGTTTTGGTTCAGTTTATACTGACACTGACTGTACACAAGTGTGTGAGACAAACTTTCTATCTTGTAGGTATATCGTACAGCGTGTAAGTCAACAAAAAGGTAAACATTATAATAAATTAATACTATTCCATAATAGACCTTACATGTATGCATAGGGCGCCCTCGCCTAGAGGTCAAAAGGACGTTGGTCATGTGTCCCTTGTGTACAAATCTGTGGAGTTTTCAATTGTTTCATCATCGGTTTACCTCTTAGATGGCGGCTGTATGACGTTAATGCATCTATAAGGTCTATAGTTATTTTGAGATGTGATTTTTTTTCTCAAAATTTGAGAGGGAAGATGCAGTGCTACACCAGGATTCATAAACGGACTGCAGTCAGACTTGTATGACCGGTTTAATTGTTAACGAGTAAATGATGCTGCACTACACTTCATTGATTTTTCACTCTGATCAAGGACTGAACTGGTTTGTTCATCTTGCCATGGTATTTGATGCCTGCCCCCCCCCAGACGCCAGCCAAATGTTATTTTCAATTAAGGAGTTCGGAAGATGAAATAATGAGTCAAGATGTCTGACACGTACACTTTACATTGTAAGACTACTCTGTAAGACTTAATTACAGCGTCCAATTAATTCAACACCTTCACGTGAGAGACAAGAAGTTTGCATCACGGAGTAATTCAACTAACAAGTAATTACACTACGTACTCCATCATGAGGCCTGGTCAGTGTCGCCTTGCTGCCCCTTGAATGTTCCAACAGAAATTTAAAAATTTCACAGAGGTGGCAATGCCCTTCACCGAGAACAAAATACCCTTGCCCTTTCATTTCGAAAAAGAAGCATCTGGCCTGCATTTTCATATTCTCTTTTCAAATCAACCAAAACTAGGCAAATATTTTAAAAGCAATTGCAACGTCTTTGTTAGGTCAACGACCTTTAAAAGCGACAAATTTACAAAACCACTCAAATCAAACCAAACATTTATCTTATGCATGTACCTTCCACGATTGAAATTTGATAGGGGTCTCCCCAAGATTTTTTGAAACAGTGGGGCGTTCTGTACCCTAATTTTTGGAAATTTGGCCAGAGCACACTGAATTGGAATGTTTTCTACTATGTAAGGTGTTTATCTGGGTTTACAAGCCCCAAGTGCTCTGCAATCGGGAGCATTCTTAAATAATGGTTTTATCTTGATGACTTTTGTGAATTTGATCTGAAGTCTGAAATACATATACACAGATATTTTTGTTTTGCATATCACTATCAGCCGAAATTCATATGTAACAGCCGAAATCCATGAGTATCAGTGCTAACAACTCGTGGGTGTTATCAAAGATAATGCTTGATAAAATTGGCCGATTTTATCACCTATGTGACCACTACATAACAAGCACAATGTAAAGGCCCATCTCTCAAAAGAACTGACTGAGTGTTTTCCAGTTTCCACAAATCTCAGCATGTAAATATTTTGAACATTTGTCATCGGCAATTTCAGACACTATGCATCTGGAGAGTGCACGTTCCCGCTTACTGCACAGACAGTCAAGCCGAAGATATTATGAACAAATCAAACCGCAGATGTCTCTTGCCCCTGCCCACGACGTATGTTAATATTGACTGTGTTCAGACTGCTGCTCATAAGTGTACATTTATATGTCGCCGATAACATCTGGCATAGAGCATACCACGATCATTTCTCATCTCAAAGTAATAGGCCTACATCAGAGCTGCCAACATTTGCATCTTGCAATCAGGGGAGATTTCGTACAACAATCAGGGAGGTATTCAGAAATTTACACATTCAAGGTAAAATACCAAGGGAAAAAGTTTGCACAATCAGGGAGATTGTTTAATCTGTTCATCAGACCATGGAAAGATTGTTGTTTTCTTTTCATTTCAGGGAGTTTTCTGCCAAATCAGGGAGAGTTGGCAGCTCTGTGTACACGTCTGAATCTATACGTCTTGATCAGTCCAGTCCTAACACCAACAGTAAGGTCTTTGGGCACTTTTCCTCTCATTCAGTCAAACCATTGCGGAATTGTGAGCATAAGTAACCACATGGTCATTCGGAATATTCAAAGTAGCCCACCGGGCTAGTAAGCTGTACATTTTACTTGCCCCCAGGCAGTTTTAGTGGCCCTGATTTTTAAACATGTGTTGTCATAAATGTATCTTTCCGCTGTATAATATTGGTACATGTAGCTATCAGACCCAGTATGTACATGTAAATAGTCCAAAGAAGTTACAACGTTACATTGACATGCACTCAAAAACAACTTAACACAAAACATACATTTATTATTCACATCTGACAATTTAAGGAAGACATGTGAGTATTTTAAACTTAAGTAGGTTGCACAGTTTTTAGTAGTCCACAGAGCAAGTTGAGAAGTGGTGTTTAACTATCCCGTACCTGCTCTTCAAACCTATGTTGTGCAACATCTACTTGCATAATGATTTCTTTTGATCGATACTGCCTTTTTGCTTGTTGATACTGTGGAAACAAAATGAACCTTGAACCTCAAGGGTGAGAACCTGTCATTGCCCTTAGCCTTGCACTCTAAAACTTCTTTACACGTGTAAATTAATTTCCTGTGGCTACGGCGGGAATGCGTCTTCTATATCGGTGCATGCATCTTGTCCGTGATGATGAGGTCTACATGCCTTCCTTATTAGTCTAGTGGGGGGGGGGAGGGGGCAACATCACCAATACATCACCTGCGTTGAAAATAACATCATTCGACTCTCGCGATGCAGAGATACTGTTATGTTTTCAAAGCTGACAGAGAGAGCATTTCAATGGTATAGGCCTAAATGTTTTGGGTTTTTTTAAATGGTAACAACCTCTTTTAAAAATGGAGTGTAGCCCACCCCCCCCCCCCACCCCCAACCAAAGTCTAGTGTATGGTCTGTGATGTTTCAGCATGAAGAAAAGAAATCCTTTATGGATTCAGATAGCACAAGGATTAGTATCAGTTTCAGGTCAGGGAACACAACACAGTTCAATTTTAAGAAGTAACTAGAAATACTAAATAGTAAACTTTTGGGTACGACCATGTATAAAATCTCTTTTGAGGGTGTGTTGATTTGATCACATGGTTGTACCCGCAAGTTTACTATTTAATATTCATAAGTTACTTCTTATTTTTCACACCATGCGAAGCTTTAAACACCATTTACAGTTCAATTGTGGTTGTATTAATAGGCCTATACATGTATACGGTCAATCGAACACACGCAACTTCTCCTTGTGTGTTGCAATGGGGGTTGCATTGTGTTGTCGGGGATGAGAGTTTCCAACAACATGTACAAACCTTTGGAGGTAGAAAACTCTTCTTTTTTCTTAATTTGGGGATCATTAATGTTTTCTGTTAACTTAGGTGTTTGTAGTATTGAGATCGGGCTCTATCTATATGATGGGTGTGCTTCAATTGCATATGTGTTAAACTCAAGACACAACCTGTCAACTTCTGGGGAGGTCAAAGGGGTGGTTTGAGGAGTAGCAGGCAGGGCGGTTTCGGGCGGTTTGAGCACTTAAGGTTTTAACATAGAGTCAACTTTAACGGCAGGCTGCCCATGTTTTTTTTTAAATAAGTTATGAGGGTTTCATTCCGTATACTACAAAAGTCAAGGATGGTATGTCCTGCATATTGCCGACGGTATTATTTGTGATGTCATCATTGAGACCTTCCTGTCTCTACAGGTTTCTGGTTTGAATTGTTTATTTTTAACCACAAATCATGGGTGCTATGATAAAAAGACAGCGACTGCGTAGTTACCTGGCGTACCATCTTTTGGCAAAACTAAAGTTTACCAACTGTAAATTGGGTTTTCATACGGAACACTTTTAAGAATGTTATTTTTAAAACATTGATAGAGTGGTGTGGGTGGGTGCCTAGGTGTGTAGGTATACACATTCAAATCGGGGACCTATAACAAAAGAGGACAATAGGGACTCCCCACTTGGGGAGAGGTCCCCAGTTGGAGAGCTTGCGCAAAACCAAAAAGTTAAAGCACAAACAAAAGAGCGACAATAGGAGGTCCCTGATTGCAGGTGTTTACACACTTGTGTGGGTGGGTAGGCACACACACCTTTGAGGGGACTTTTACACAATGGAACAAAAGTCCAACAGTACAGTGTTGTTTCTTCTTTCAACTGGGTCCCCACAAAGGAGTTAGTTTAGACAAGGGAACAATAGAACAATGGCAAGTCTTTGTGTGGGAGGGCATGGGGTTGGATACCCTGGGCCTGCAGAGGGGCTGGAGAAGGGGGTAAATGTTACAGCTATTAAACAAGGTTTTAGCCAGGATTCAGTAAAAGGGTGTCCAAATTTGCTGGAAGTTTAAAAACCGGGTGTTCAAACTGTTCACTTACAATACATTTACATGTGGTAAGTGATGGATAAAACAGGGTGTCCAAGTTTAAAACAGCGGGGTGTTAAAAAGACACCCAGACACCCCTCTGGCTAACACTATGGCTATTAAAACAATGTGACCTTTGTCCCTCTCTTCATTGTTCATCCCTTGACTTTTTCCAAACTCTTTAAGTTTGCCTCTGACTTACCCTCACCAAGTAAAGAGGTTTGGCATTTCACAGGACCGCCTACCAACATAGTGCTTAGTAGCTCAGTTGAAAGAGCGTTGGGTTCGCTATTCAAGAGACTGCAGGTTTGATTCCGGCATCAGCCATTATTTTCTTTGCTTAATTTCAGGCCTAGAATTTTAGGAGAGGGCAAGGTCAGTTTCATTTTGCAAAGGCCAATTCCATTGGGGAAGTCGTCAAGTCTATGGGAAACTTCTGAAAGAGCACCAAGGCCAAGACCAGGGCAACAAGAGGCCAGCCGTGGCCTCCAGGTAATTCCAGGCCTGCACTTTTAACAAAACAAACCTGCTTTGGACGTTCCCACACCATACATATGACCTGCAACTTGATGACTTAGTGGCTGACATCCTTTGGGTAAAGGTGGCGTCACAACAATTCCATTTGAACGATCTACTCCTGCATTGTCACCTCCTGTACACAAAAAAAAAGGTAAAGCTTCTTTCAGTCATTTTATGAACACCAAAATAATTAGGAAATCTTGAAGTTGGTGACCGTGCGTTTTGACCAAGAGCAATGGAGTCCTTGATCTTTTCCCAAATCTTCAAGAATCACTCTCAAACTGCTGCAAAAACAAATGCTATAAAATCAAAGCATCAGTTATCGAATCTCACTACGTTGTTGGCTTGTGTTTTTAAATCATTTGCTATAATATTTAAAAGAAAAGACAAGTTAAAACAATTGGGGGTTTTGATTATTAGTGTTACTGTGTGTGGTTTCAATCAATACTAGGCAAGTAATAATACAGGCAAACCTAGACCCAGTAATTGGGGCACTATATACTCCATGTTTTTTAGACATCAACATTTTTTTTTTTACGGAGTAACACTACACACAGCACCCCAGTTACAGGGTCTGAGGCAATCCTAACTTTCCTACTAACTAAATCTAAAAAATAACCAAAGTTATTTAAAATAACCAAAGTTATTTATCATTTATTGAAATAGGCCTACAAAGTACACGCCAAGTTTAATAAATTGCAACATCATAAGAGCATGACAGAACACAGCAAACAAAACAGTACATTCAATTCGTAGTTGAATGACATTCATTGACCATGTTGACAACGTTTTTAATTACATTTTGTTGCTTTAAATTAAAATTATTAATATTACTTAATGAGAAAATCCTTTACACCAACGGTCAATAAACAACAATTAAACCTACCAGCACCACTGATATCCGATGTCAAACTCTGACACTCTTGATCCAACAAATCGTCCTCGGCACACCCTTTTGTTGACCGTGCCATGTCCGATGCCAAAGCCCCGTTGAAGGCGGCGTCAGCCCCGCCACAACCTCCTGGCTCAACTTCAGCCGCGACCTTGAATTCCATCGCACACTGCCACTCGTGAGTCCGAAAATTCGTTCCCTATTTAAGCTTACTAAATCGTTCAAACTGTTGCATTCATGTGTTGAGAGTTTACAGTTTCACTTATGGATTCCTGTAGAGTCGCATCTGGTGATTTGATGAAATTGTAATAAATAACTTTATCAACTCCCAAGCACTTTAACGAGACTGTGTGCATGCACGTTAGATGGACGACACACCGAATTTCTTGTTGTAAAATGTGCCGTGCATACGCGCACACCATACACTCGCCTGTGGCTAAAGCCATACTGGGCTGTGGCAAGACGTCATACGGAACCAGACGAATCAACTCAATAATGGTCTCCGTAGAGAGCGACCTCTGTTGTTTATTTTTGTGACATTTTGATTTTGTTTTGTTTTTCGCACCGATCTCAAGACACTTGGGACCGAGCAAAGGTTTGTTGTTAGTGTCAAAACCAACATCAGTGGGGTTTTTTGTAAAACAACAACAGACACTTGTGTTTTCGGAGAGTTAATCGTAATTATTTTCAACTCTGCCAAATATTCTCTGTGGTTATTAATTTCATAAAGCCAAACAGAACAACAGAAACGGTCGGGGTTTTTGTTTTCACGGATTTGCAGTGGCTTATGGCTCAGATTGGCTGACTTTTCTTCACTGTTGTAAAACAACAACAGACACTTGTGTTTTCGCAGAGTTAATCGTAATTATTTTCAACTCTGCCAAATATTCTCTGTGGTTATTAATTTCATAAAGCCAAACAGAAAAATAGAAGCGGTCGGGTTTTTTGTTTTCACGGATTTGCAGCGGCTTCTGGCTGACTAGATTGGCTGACTTTTCTTCACTGTTGTTACAGCAGCCACAGCCATAATAACCGAAGTCATTGAAAGAGACAAAGAAAAGACCTATGCGAGATTTTTTAAGGACTTTAACTTGGAATCGGTACTGTTTATTCATGTAAAATCTCTTATTTACAACAATTTTTTTACTTTAGGCTTCTAAGTATAACAGTTTATTACTTATTGCAAAAGAACTACGGTGAGCAAAGTCATTCGATACATTAGTCTACAACACACTTTTTTGTTCTCTTTTTTTAGAGTAATACCTTACAACTGAAAAGATAGAGCTTCCTGACAAAAATTCGAGATATGGGCTCAGCCCCGCTACCCCCCCCCCCCTCTCTCTCTTTCTCTCTCAAGGATGGCTTTCTCTGACATAGTCTAGAGGCAGTGCTGGAACACGAAACGAAACGCCTAGTCTTTCTCTCACTTCGGTCGTATCACTTTATTGCAAAACAGTACCAGTGGGTTTGCTATAATCAAGACATTTCATTCGCGGCTCCAAGGAGAGCCAGCAAACCTATACGCCACCATTGCCGCAACGCCGAGCTCAAACGTATTCCAGATAGGCGCTTGTGCCGAGCTGCTGGAGTTGTTGCAACCATCTGTGCCGCAGCAGAATGTACACGCCTGTACGTCGATCCCGAAACCCCTGGTGTCGCAGAGCGGAGTGCATGTTTCTGCGCAGTCTCTCTCAAAGATTTTGACGACACGGTTTCCTTTAACTATATGGATCTGTGAAAAGAAATCATAAAGATAAGGTAGCATTATTTTTTGCAAGGGAGACCGCCAATTATGGCTAGATATAGCAGTGCCCTATCCCCTTTAGAGATTCTGTGCAGTAAAAAAACACTGTGTAGAAATTTTGCCTGACAGCGCCCTCATTCCAATCAACTTCCTTCAGCTTGTTACTACCGTATGAGGGACCCTAGCTTGAAAATCTGACGTCACACTTACGTGAATAAGTAATTAACTTTTAATTGTTAATGTGCCATAAACCATTGGTACAGAGAGCAGGGCGCCTTTTTATTGAAAATTAAGTTCATCTAATCAATGAAGTAAAACGTAGTAGTAATTACTTGTGGCAATTCTCATTATGTTAATGTTTTTTGGTGCAGTATTTGCAGATAACGTACTTACCTTACAAAACCGCTCATGTGATTGGCAGTCTCTGGGCTCGTACATGATATCACCAGTGCTATTTATCACGTTATAGATGCAGTTGAGGTCTGGATCTTTCATCGTCTTGAAATCAACATTGCAGTCATAGCAACGGAGATTGCCTTGTGCTGTAAATATAGAAAGGTATATTGCAAATAATTTTTAAAGGTACAGACCTGTGTTATTTTTTCATAAGTTTGGTATTCAACTGAGAGAGGATGTCACAGACAACCTTGGACTTGATAGTACTTGGGATTTTAAAGTATTCCATCCCACCCCCATGAAATATATTCACTCGGATTAGAGGAGTTTATGGAGGGTTGTAAACTGTTCCCCAAAGCGCCAACTCGGTCAGGGAAGTGACGATCACAGTATACAATGGCATTGATAGTTTGACTTGTGGCATTATGTCACTGTGGCACCACTTACGCGTTTTCTCGACAACGTTTCATTCCTGAGTTATAGCTTCGTCTCTCAAATACTAAAGGTTGATTATTGATTCTCTCTCAAGGCAATCCAATCAACGATTGAGAAACCGACCTGTCTGTTTTTTATGCCAGCCAATAAAACAAGCCGCCTAATGCAAGTAATGGAAAATTCATTAACAACCCAAATTTAATTACGGAGGCTATAAAAAAGGGAGGCTATAAAAAAGGGGGACATTAGATGTTAACTTATTGATGAAGTAGATTATGGTGAATGATTCTAAACGATTCCTACATCAGAAGTGAGCTCTGTATATTTCGGAAGCAAAACGTACATTAGTTGCATATGTTGCAGGCAGATGTGGGCATTTGCATAATAAAAGAAGCCCCGTACATCATTGTTATTCTAACAATAGCCGTGACATAACCAGGCATTTTTTCATTTTGGAGGAAGGCGGGGGCAAAGACATAATATAAACGAGGGGGTTATTTCATAATGTCAAACCATTCATTTTGTATATTTGAAGAAGAAAAAAAAACTCACGGGGGCGTATATAGTGGTATAGTGTCCTCTCTTTCCACCCCTCGGGACCCCGGTTCGAATCACGCCGGGGGCACAACGTGGATTGGGTTTTCAGTATACTGACTGTGGGTGAGCTTTCTCCTGGAATAATTCTCTGGGGTTCTCCCTCCCACATCAAAAACTGAAACTTCTTTCCTTGTCTTCAATAAGCCATTTTGAGATATGGTGGACAGAATTGTATGTCTCTATTAGGTTTGGGTAAATTTGTCTATACACACCCAAACCAATCAATGCAACCCTATACTAGTGTCCAAAAGGCTAAATCTCCAAAAGGCTAATACCCATTGGCTTCTCGGCTAGTACAGTGATTAAGTTCGCTTTTCTGAGCGTCCTTGGCTTCACAACCAGAATAAATGAAATTAAATTAAATGAATGAAGAGGGAGCAAGGGTTCCGTGTGGGGGGGGGGGTGGTCTACCACCCACCCCCGTAACGCCACTGCACACTAGCTGTGATGTAACTCATTAATCAAACTCATACAATAGCCCTAACTTAAAAAGCATTTGTGTGTGAACAATACATTTCCGCCACAAATTTGTTTTACATTTTATAACCCTTCTCAAATGTTGATAAAAAGCTCATAATGTAATTAATTCGGGTTATATGTAATTCGTTCTAGTTCGTGTATTCATTTAGTTTATTTATTTGCTTTATTTTATTTTAATAATAAGCTCATTATTATTGTCTCAGTCTTGTTGTTTGTTTGTTTGTTTTTGACTTGTTTGTCATCCTTCATGATCATGAATTTATTAGCAGCATGTGCAGTCTACCGCCTCTCCTCCATGTACATTCAGATGTATTTTAATTAGTTCCCTTGCAGACATTTCAGTTGGTGCGGTCGATATTTTCATTTCGTCCCGGGGTATTACGACCAGCTTATTACTGCAATTTGAACTTTTTATTGCAGCATTTACATCACAGGGTTAATTGCCTTTTGTCGAAAGGATAGACAATTGCCATCATTTCGAGTTGATTCATAAATCTTCCCCCACCCCCTTTCTTCTTCTTCTGTATACTTTCTTTTTTTGCATGTGTGTTGTTCCTCTTTGCAGAATTGATGTCATAATTAATTTGTTCCAATAATATGGTAAGAACATGTTAAGAATATGGTGAGGAATTATGATATCAGAGCACTGCTGCATCGTTCTGCGTGCAGAGCCTCGGGGTGTAATATTGCTGCAGGTATGAACTCACACCCCCTGTTAAAATTGTATTATTTCATACCGCCACTAACTATATCCAGGCTAAGCAGCGTCCCTCATCGTTCGGGTCGGTTCCATTGGGTTTTTTAAAAGACAACCGGAAATTCTGGATGATCCGATTTTGCCGAAGAAGAACATCGGTCAACAGAACACTTGCTGAATGTAAACATTTTTTTTTTTAATCAGACCCTCTGTTGTCTGTGTTTTTATTAATAAACTTGTACTTTTCAGGTAAATATGCGTTGCTATGGTAACCGTTCGTGTCCAAAACATGTTGGCGTAATGTGGCCGTTGTGGTTAAGAGCACCGGACTCAAGCTGTGGCGTATCTGATCAGCAAAGTGTGGCATCGAGTCCCGCTCGTGTCACCGTGTGTCCTTGAGCAAGATACTTTACCATAATTGCTTGAAAGAGGAGGGGGGTAACCCCGGTGTTTCTGGTTCACACAGCAAGCACTTTACTCAGGCTTGCGAGCTACAGTGATTAATCAAGTTCACCTATGAGGCATTTTTGGTTTCATTACCAGAAGTATATAATATTAATAATAATAAAGGTTTTCCCGGCCAATAAAAAAAATAAAAAAACCCATTAATTTTAACACCTGGCTCATTCAATTTCGTTTGGAAATGAATGTGAAAACGAAATCATGTGTGCACGAAAACGAAGTTTAATACATAGGTCTAGCTGAAAAGAAACCCTAGTTAGAGTGGATTATAGGGGGAAATGCGTGAACTTTAAAGCGTATTATTGAAATTGAATGAATTGTTGCTGAAATTGGCAGGGAAAACCTATTATAAAATCGCGAACCCAGTAAATAAATTCATTTGGAGAACATTGTCTTTCTAATTTGTGCACCTAATGATGATCGATGAAATTTAGGGCTCGACTATATAAAACGTATATCTGAAGAAGAAAAAAATACAAATAAACCCGATGGAACTACGAGTTGGCATTCAAGAACTTTCAACCCTTCGTGATTATTTTAAGAATGCTCAGAGTGCTGATTTTCAGTGCTCGGCTCGAGTGACCATGCTACCGTTTTTTCCCCATTGTGGGGAGCCTTGAATGTAATTGCAATTCTTGTTGATGATTAGAAGTGGTGTTGAAAGACCGGCCAGGGTAGTGTTATACATTACAACCTGTCGGCCTTAAGTCAACAAGTCTTGCTCATCAAGACCGTGGAAAGCCACATCTTCGAATGGACGCGCCGAGGAATCGAATTTTGTTGACTGATAATCTCAAGATTCGCATCTCCAAAGAGATGTTATAGCGTTATCCACATAGAAGACACTTGTACGTCCAAAATGGAGCATCGTGCACCCTTTTGCAGAATTAACAGCAGAGCTCGAAGTAAACAGACAGTTAGTGGATGTATAGTCCAGTCACTTTGTTTAGAGTTGTTCAAATATTAGCTCTGTTACCTCACCCTTTTTTTTTAAACGAGTAAGAAAACGGATTCGAGACAGGGCCTTCATGAGTGAGCAATTTGCAACGATTTTTTGTTTCAATCGGAACTTTTAACAGGTCTGAAACCTTCAATGCAGGTTGTACTTTTGGTAATTACTCCACAAGTTAATGACCGTTAAAAACTTACTTGGTAAAGAGCACTCTGGAGAGTTGTTGATTATTATAAACATTGATAGAAATGACTCCTTTGAAGAAGTGTAGTTTTAGAGAAAGAGATAAATTTTCACCCAAAAATTAAATCTGAGAAAGGTTTCAGGCAGGAAGCCTTTCTCAGGCATCTGAAAGCCAAAAATGTTCACAGGTTTGTTGTTTTAATACAACACCAAGTGATCATACAGATTTTTGCCATTTACCAAAAGTATATCGTGCCTTTTATCAAATGCAGGTACAACAAAAACATAATTATAACAATTTTAAAACATCTTGTTGTTATAGGATTAAAGCTAAGCCCGTTCGAAGAACATTGACACTTACCAAAGTAAATGGTTGCTACGAAGATAAATATCCGCATCACAAGACGCTGTGAGTTAGTATTCATCGTACAAATCCAGCTTGGTAAAAAGTGAAACTGTTGAAACTCATCCAGCGGTCATGTTCTCGTTATTTCCGTTTGGAAATATTATCATCGAAACATCGCAGTGATGTGCATGAGACAAATGATGAAACTATACCACTTGCGAGTCGCTTACGACAAGCATACGCATCAAGGTACAGTCTTCGGCCGTTCTGTTTGTTCAATTTACGGCGATGATATTCATCGTTTCCCGGCTAGAAAGACGAAATTCAACCTCAAACGTGATCTTTAGGATGATTCGTCAAAACTCACTGAAAAGCTAATGTTTGCTGCTGCAACATCAAGAGGCTATCTCGGAAGATATCAGGCTTGCCATAGACGGTGTGTTGTGTGAGCTGAGACTGAATCGATCGATGCTGATCTAAAAGTCAACAGCCGTATCGCATAAAGAGTAGAAGTTGAAGTAATTAGATGTCCTGACTGTCATTACATCATAGTGTTTATGATAACAACAGTGCCCTCTATAGGACTGTCAACCACAAAATGTCTTAATTATTACACCGTAGTTGTTTTGGTTTTCATAATGCTATTATTAACTGTGCAAGTCTCGCGCGTGTTCGAACATTGGGACCCGTGAAAGCGCGCGAGGTTGTCTCCTTCACGCATTGAAGCAATGTACGTGGGACCAAAGTGGTTCCAAAAAATCTGTTCGAATTCGCGCGAGACTTGCACGGTCTACTGAGAGTCTTGATATTTTTACGCTTGTCCCCTTTCTTGTCCTTGAGGCTCTCTTGTAAACATGTGACGTCACAGGTCACATGGTCTATAGATAGTAAACCGATTCCTCATTAAACAAAAGTATGTACAACTCGAAGAGTGACATTGATCTGGTGGCTATAGAATTATTGAAAACAATGCATGTATTGACGTTCCCTACCCCCCCCCCCCCCACCACCACCACCACCACACACGCACCCACCTATGTTACAACCATTTGAATTTAGGTTATAATTAGGTTTTTTTTCCTTACACCGATGTGTATTAAGCATACTCAGTACTTTCCCCGAGTTCGGGATTCGAACCTGGGTGGTAAGACATCTGCTCCAGCAATTCAAAGGTCGTGGGTTCGAGTCCCACCCGAGTGATTTGCCCTTGGATTTTTTTTTCCCAACCGAACTCGGAGAAAAGTACTGAGTACACAGTGCTTAATCCACATCGGTTGAAGGGCAAAACAAAATTATGTTCTCTATTCCCCCTGGTGCAAAATTAACATCTATTGAATTGCGATTATGTGACCAAAACGACGGTTGACTTTGACCGAGTATTTTTGGTGCGTATTAATCTTTTGTGACTATAAGCCAACGAGCCAAGTCTTACAGTTGTCGTTTTATGGTTAGTCTTTATTGATCGATGTGTGTGCGCATTGGCAGGTTATTATAATAATTATGGTGGTGTGTGTGTTGTTGGCTTTGCGTCTCTATTGTTTTGTTGTGAACATTAATCATTTATCATAAAACGGCAGTTACAACACATTGATTAAACAACAATTGAGTCATAGGCGACTAGCAGGATCTAAACAATGAAAACAAATTGTAATACAGTTCATTGAGCTTGACGAGTTAATGAATCAATAATATGTACTTACTATGTTGTTATCACATTCGGAATTAAAAAAATATTGTTTATCTTTTAATTCATAAATATTTATTCCATCAATTAACCCATTGGGTTTTTTTTTAATATGCGGAGGACAGATCTCCTTATGACACCGGCATGTTGATCCAGGGTTTCAGAGGTGTCTGGTCAATTTTTCTTTTTTTCAACCCAAAGTTTCTTTTATCAATCTTTATTGAATTATTAAACTAATGACGTCACTTTTGCTAAAAAGGACGTTTTAGTTGGGCAGAGTCCCCCCCCCCCCCACCC
>CM021545.1:10002735-10015184 GCA_010994315.2 Pisaster ochraceus | reverse complement strand
GGGGGGGGGTGGGCGGGAAAAGACTATTAAGATTTCAGGTTTTGTATGGTGCAGTAATGGATTCTGGTTTGACTATGTAGTGAATGCAGAGCCCCAGATTGTTGACCCTGAGGGGGAACGGTTAAAAAATATTAAACATTTGTTATGAAATGTTATCAAACTTAGCCAGAAGTGTCAGGTTGTATTCCCCCCCGGATGGTTGTTGGATTGAAAAAACCTAGTGCTTCACGACAAGTCTGATATTTCTCAAATATTTCACCCTGTGAGAAATATTTAATCAAATTGGAAACGAGAAATTTCACCTGCTGCAGGGACCATCTCATTTTCTCGTTGTCTTGGGGGGGGGGTGTGGGCAGGAGATTGGCAAGATGCCAGAGGAATATGATTACACATGACTTGTATAATCTTCTGCTTAGTTCAATTTTATGCAATCATAACACGCAAGTGATGAACTTGACGCAATTACCACTAAAATACAGGTGTCTATAGAGACTAAAACTTACGCCTGCGTGACGCAAAATATCTCTGAAACTCTTGACGGTGTGAAAAATAACAGGAGGTACAGAGATTGATGGACGTCAAGCTGGTGTCGATGCGGGTATTACCATAAAGTAATTTCAGAATTGCAAATCCTCCTGATGTTTAAATGCATGCTTGGGTTATTTCAAACTACTTTTTATTTTATAAATTTCCTTTGACCTGCAAGCTTGGGAGCACAGTGCCCGAAAGCTGGCATAACATGGCGCTGTTATTCTGAAGGACAGTCGCATACGTAATGAGGCAGTTTGTCCTTCCTGTACATAAATATTTCAAAGAATCTTAACGTAAAATGTGTGTTCATTTTGACCCTTTATTTCTTAAAACCATAGTCTCGGCAGATATTTTGTTGTGCAGTATTTATCATATATATACGAATAAACTTCAGTTCACACATTTTGGATCAATATCCAGTGTATATATGTCTCCATAGCAACCCCAACCCACTGTCCAAACAAGGTTGCTTAGAAACGGTACCAGGTGTTCATTTTTTTCATGAGATATTGCCTTACATCATAAGGCCAGACGGGCAGCGTGAGGGCTGCACTTAACTGATTTGGGCTTTTAACCCAAATCAACTGTCACCAGGGGCACGTTGCCACATACTCCTGGGGGCTGAAACAGGGTTACCCCCTTCACAGTCAGTAAGAATGTAGACATGGGTATCATCCACTAGGAGCCTGGCCAGAAGAGCACAATGCACTACTTTCCTAACTAAATAGATTTGAAACAACCCAAGCCTATACAGATCAGTAAAATTGACCCGTTTAGTTTTTCATTTGAAATCTTACCACCACGTAAGAAGCTGTCGTTATTAATCATTGATATTCAAGTTGTGTGGGTTGTTGTTGTTGTTGTCATTGTCTAGGCATATCATCCTATGTGGACACATCACTTATGACAGCGTGGCTAACTTTCTTAAAGACTTTTTACACAAGGACAGAGACGACGTCAACGTGGAAATAGTTCTCCTTGATAAGTAAGTAATCATCTTATCTATTGCAAGCAAATAAATCACCCTCCCAGGGAGAGCAATTTCTTAGCACGGACTCGGAGCAAAACGGTCGGAGCTTAAAGAAGAGAAAGAAAGAAGAAAAGAAGGAAAAAAACAAAAAAAAACATGAGGGTTCGGCGGCGACTCCGTCTCCAGCTCCAGGCTCTGCTTGATGTTAGAAACGCTGTGTGAAATGTACACTGCTCCAAAATAAACGAAGGAGCCCAAGCCCAGGAGCGACAACCCTACAAACCAGGTCAATACATGTATCACAAAAGCGTTATTCATACATTTCGAGACAAACTGGTAACTCGACGCAGTCGACCGCCGAGCGAGCGAGGTGCATGTTATTACTGCCATAAGTTGCCATTATCTGATGAAATTCGATTCCCTCCCACCATTTTGATGATAATCATCTGAGTGTGATGGTCATTCAATAATAAATGTCTGCCATTCAGGTCAACTCTCTCCCTAGTCACTCTCATTATTTTATTCCAACCGGACAATTAAAGTAATTGCAGTTAGTTACCATGGTTACTCCAGTTGTTATTTTGATGTTGTTTTTTCTATGCATGTTTTTTTTTCTTCTTTCTATGGGAGTTTATCATGTTAATCTTTGAAACCAAGTAACATCATTTTCATTTCATTCAGGTTAATTTAGCGTTGTTGTTTATGATATAAGTAATTTGGTTTTACCTTCAAACTGATGTGTATTAAGTACTGTATACTCAGTACTTTCACGAGTTTTGTGAAGAAAAAGAAAATAATGATAGTAATCCACAGGCAAATCACTCAGGTGGGATTCAAACCCATGACCTTTGCATTGCCGGAGCAGATGTCTTACCACTAGACCACCGAGCTAGCCCGGTGGCCAGAGGCAGGTTCGAATCCTTAGAAGTGGGTACCACAACGATTTAATAGATGTCAATTTTTGCATCTGAAATAAATAATATAATTTGGTTTTACCCTGGCATCGATGTGTATTATGCACTGTATACTCGGTACTTTCCCGAGTTCTGTGGGAAAAAAAACCCCAAAACAAGTTTATAAGTAATAAGTTCATACGTTATTTTGTTCATTTCTGTTCTATGTTTGTCCGTTTGTCTCGTCTCTTTCTGTCCACAGGCTGATTACTACAAGCCTTGGCTTATCAAATCAGCCTCTATACTGTTTCCTGTCTTTGCTTTTTTTTAAAGCCTATAATAACTCAGTCTATTCTGTTCATTATTACCTTATATATTGTATCACTTCGTTTACGACATGCAAATATATGTAAATTGAATTGTGGAAAAAAAATGTCTCCTCAGTTACTGAACCTCGGCAGTAAGGTACAACTCCGTAATAAGATCTTCTAATTTAGAACAAGCGATCTTATTTCCAAGATCAAATTGCACGGAGGAAACTTGAGTCTTTTTTTATTCATGACCTTTTGCATTTCTGTTTTCTTGTAGCTCGGAGCCGGACCTGGAGCTCCAAGCCCTCTTCAAGAGGCATTTCACTCAGCTAGAGTTCTTCCAAGGATCTGTTTTGAATTCTGTGGATCTTGAGAAAGTCCGGGTATGTATAATTTACAGCTTTGGTTTTTTTTTTGAATTTCAAACCTTGTATGTTGGTCAAATGTGGATTCAGGCCCCATTTTGCTTAGCCGACTACCCAAAATTACCATAAATTACCATAAATTACCATACATTGCCATTTCATACATTTGTACCAGCAGAATGTAATGATACACCCAAAGAACGTCCCAAAAGTGCTAATTGTTTTTTCTACGGTTATGCAGAGCTATGTTTGGAATTTTACGAACCATTTTACATAAATTTATACACGTAGCGGTTTACAAGGTGCTGTGAAGTAAATAACGTACAGTCTGTCTATGACCACGGAGCACCATCCCATTCTGGGCCCAATGTCATAAAGCTGTTGAGCAGAAAAATCTGCTTAGCAAATGAGCGGGGTACCAGTGCTAACAATAACTTTATGGAGTGTTGGCTGGTAATCTAATTCTGCTAAGCAATATTTTTCTGTGCTTAGCAAGTTTTTGTGCTTACAGGCTTTATGAAATTGGACCGTGGGCCCAATTTCATGGAGCTGCTTAAGACTGAACTATTGCTTAAAAATGTTCTGCTAAGCAGAAATGAGCAGGATACCAGTCACAAATTGTACAAATGACATGGTAGTTTGACTGGTAACCTTATTTTGGTGAGCATATTTTGTTGTGCTTAGCTACTTTTTGTGCTTAAGCAGCTCTATGAAATTGGGCCCAGGTACGGTCTCAGTTCCATTCACAGCTACACGTATGTATTTAAACCACAATGCGGTTGGGAAGAAATTGTATCTCTATTGTCTGAAAATAATTGATATCAGCGTCAATTAAACAGTTGGAAGGTCAGTGGACCATCAGGATGTGTGTTTTTGTGTTTCCATCAAACCGAAAACCTGTCCATATGTTCATTCAGCGGCGCGTTGTCGCGGAGCGATGGAGAACACTGGACTCAAGCTTTAGCTCTGATCAGCAGAGTTTGGGTTCGGGTCACGGTCGCGGCACTTGTGTCCTTGAGTAAGATACTTTACCATAATTGCTTTGTCCTTTGGATGGGACATTAGGCCTATATGCTAGCATTGATAATGCACATAAAAGAACCCATCACACTTATCGTGGAAGAGTTGGGGTTAAGCCCAGTGGTTCTGGTTCACATTATAGCAAGCACCCTTGTTTACAGGTTTCCTCAAGCTTGCGAGCTACAGTGGTTAAGTTCACTTATGAGGCATCCTTGGTTTCATTGACAGAGGTGTATAATATTAATAGTAATAACATCTCTGATTAGACCACCGATCCGACGTGTGTTAGATCAATGTAAAGTTGACACACACACATGGCTGTAGTTTCATCACGTTTACTCATACCCTGGGGGACAATACTGCCTGTTTTTTATCTGAATAATGTACAGCGTAAATAATCAATACACTATTTAATATGGACTACCTCCTGTGTGAGGTACGTGGACTTTTTCTAGCAGCTGTGGTTAGTTCAGCTGTGGTTAGTTGACTGTTTGAACCATGCTGTAGGAAAAGATGAGGGCCGGGAGGAGGGGGGGGGGGGCATTGTGCAATGATTTGAGGCTCTGACTATGGAGGCCGTACCTTCAGTATTTTCTTAAAGGAAAGGGTGTACCTTTGGTAATTACGCCAAAAGTTGATGACCATAGTAACTTACTTGGTAAGAAGCACTGCAGCTGTTGCTAAGGTATAACATTTTGAGAAACGATTCCCTTCGAAGGAATGTGGTTTTAGAGAAAGGGACTAAAAAGAAATTTTAAATCTGAGAATTTTTGCATGCGTGAAACATTGCCCAGATTGCGTATTCCAATAACGGATTATTTTTCCTGCGTAAGACACAACCGCTCCAGATATCTCAAAACTGCTACCACCTTTTGAAGTGAAATTTTCACAGGTCAGTTTTGTTTTATATGTCTACATTTATACAGGATGAAAACAATCGAACAGCTTCCAAAGTTCCCAAGGTACACTTTGCCGCTAAGACACTTCTTGACATTGTTATAACCCTGCAAAAATGACTTTGATTATTTAAAAAAAAAAAACACCAAATATTGCTGACATCATCTTTCCCATGGAAGTGGAGGGAAACTTTTGTCAACCTTAAGAGTACATAACATCGTGCGGATTAATATTATTGATGTTGTCAGCTCCTTTGTGAGTTGTCGTGCAAAATCAAATTATGTGACTCTCGTAATAGCACCCGAAATTCAATAATTGTATAGCGGAGTATTGTATTTCTGTGGAGCTTTGTCGTAGTTATTGGATAGGAAATGCTGCACTCCATACCCGTGGTTCTAATTGAGTTATGGAACGTCTTTTAGAATGGAGGTTTCAGGAAAAAGGTGAAGTGGCTTTGTCACCAGCTAATTTAAATATTAGAAAACTCAGGAATATCCTACAGGATTTTGTCATAAGTATATAAAAAAAAAAAAAAAAAAATTGAGGTAAAAAAAAGGAAAAAAAGTTTAAGTCATGGAAGGAAATTTAGTCAAATAATTTTGCCTGTATGTTACGGTCAATTTTGATTTGTTCATAAGTGAAAACCTAAGTTTTAGGTTAAATTTCGTTTTAAATATAATGTTTAAGTCAAACATAAAAGGAAATTTAGTCCAAATATTTTGTATTTGATGGTCAAATGAAGGGAGTTTTTCTCCTTGGCTTAAAGAGTCATTTTAAGTTTAGGTTCCTTGAGAAAATTGATCAGACTATGTAATATATGTTGAGAATTCTCGAAGTTTTGCAACTCAACAGGCCGGTTGAGGTGTACTTTGATCCTATTAATATTCAATTAGCTCATTACTTGTAAAATTTACCAATCAAGAGTTCAGCAATGAACCTCATATAAAGGCAAACCCCCCTCCGAAGGCCTTGATGAAAAATCCTCAGCTAATTAAAGGATTTGCCCTGCGGGGAATGTTCCTCACCGTGGATAAAATTGCCTGCACCAAAAGCTATAGTTTGAACGTAAAAAACAGTTTGCCGTGGGACGGATGACTATAGATGTCATCCAACAAATAATAGTATACGAGCGGAAAGTCGGAGTCAGTGAAGCGGAAGAGCCGGGGAGCTGCGATTTCCTTTCTATGATGAGGAATTTCGAATGCTTGAATCCTGTCTCTTACGAGCCTCACCTTTTCGGTGATGATGCATGACTGATTGGAATCAGAGCTGTCGTTTAATGAAGTGGGTCCTTCTTAACGATGTATTTTACTGCATGAAGTGGAGTCAATAATGAGTAATGACCACCACTGACTTGAGGGCCGGTACTGACTGGTACAGTCAACTTGGCGCAGCAGGCGTCAAATCAAAATGCTACGGTGCTGCGATAGGAGACTTTGGAACGCTAGGTGGCAGCAGACTTACCAGTTATGAGCATGCGCACATTACCGAGGAAAACGGATTACCTGGTAAGTCTGCTGCCACCTAGCATTCCAAAACTCCCCCATCATGAGCTTCTCTTGGATTGGGTTGCTCAATGTTTATGTTCGTTTCCTAACAATTTTTTTTTTACGAGCAGCTTTTTACTTTACCCGAGCCACCTGCCAACCTTAAAATGGCTTTTTATTGTGCACATTTCATTCTACCTTGCACAAACCCGCATACCAACCAACCTTATCTAAGGTTTTATATTGTAATAGTAAACAGTTTTAAGGCCGGAAATCCATTAATCCGGTAAGCATTGTCCATT
This sequence comes from Pisaster ochraceus, assembly GCA_010994315.2. Taxonomy (NCBI): domain Eukaryota; kingdom Metazoa; phylum Echinodermata; class Asteroidea; order Forcipulatida; family Asteriidae; genus Pisaster; species Pisaster ochraceus. Next base: position 10,008,408 of record CM021545.1, on the reverse strand, counting down.
TAAGCATTGTGCATAATGCGTTGTGCGCAATGCGTAAAATTTAAGACACACACCAAGAAATGCACATAGTGTTTTTTTTTATGGATAACGTAGTCCGGATACATGGAGCCATGTACTTTGATTGGCATGTATTTTTATTTGTACGCATTGCGCACTTTGCATTATGCACAATGCATGACGGACACATGGATTTTATAGCCTATGAGACAAACTGGCATTGTAGAGTTTGATAGAACTGTGTGTTCAACTAGTAATGGTCGATGGTCTACATGTAGGCCGTGACAAACTCTCAGCAGTGTGAATCTGTCACCCACACTTCTACCCTGTTAATGTCAGTTCTAGTGATTGTGTTTTCATGATCCAAAGTCCACACTTGGGTATCAGACTGTAAATGAAACACACAGCTTAAATTGTGTATCCTGATGGATGTATCTGATTTAGTAGAGTAAGAATCTAAAGTGATTCTTGTTGATTTTGGACGGGGATCATCGTCTTCTGTTTGGTTTTGGCAGGGGAGACATTTTTAATATCGTGACAGTGGCGAATTATTAATGAAAGAGACAGCTTGACTTGATTGACACAATTCATTTATTCAGTAATCTATTTGTAGGCCTGGACCTTGAAGGAACAGAGGGACACGATTTTCTGATGAATTCAAGCAGTTATTGACATTTTATATACATCTGTTTTGACCTGGATGCTTAGCCTTGGTTACCATTTTCTCATTTAGTGGTTATTTATTTACATTGATTCAATGAACAAGTCTTTTCTAGGAGGTGGTCCAGGTTCTGATTTTATGCCCGCGAAGATAAAGTATGGACCAAGGGACAATTTAATAACGGACAAACAAAAAACACCCTGAAAATGTGATTGATTAGGTTTGATTTTGACTGATTTTGATTTGGGCCACTTTTGATTTGGACTGAATTTGATTTGGACTAATTTTGATTTTGACTGTTTTTGATTTGGACTGTTTTGTACTGATTTTGATTTTGGCTGATCTGATTGACAGCTGAAGGAGGCCGACGCCTGTCTTGTACTGTGTGATAAATACTGCTTGGACCCTGATGCTGAAGATGCTGGGAACATCATGAGAGTCATCTCTGTTAAGAATTATCACTCTAAATGTAGAGTCATCGTTCAACTGATGAACTACCATAACAAGGTAAGCACACCGCACAAAGAACCAAGAAAGAGAACACAGACAACAGACAAACAACAGACAAACAACACACAAACAACAGACAAACAACACACAAACAACACACAAACAACACACAAATAGCTTAATTGTGACTCTAAAAGTAGAGTCATCGTTCAGCTGATGAACTACCATAACAAGGTAAGCACAGCCCACAAATAACCCAGAAAGAGAACACAAACAACACACAAACAACACACAAACAACGCACAAACAACAGACAAACAACACAAGAAGAGCTCAATTGCGACTCTAAATGTGGAGTTACCATCCAGCTGATGAACTACCATAACAAGGTAAGAACAACGCACAAAGAACCCAGAAAGGGTACACAAACAACTCAACTATCACTCTAAATGTAGAGTCTGTTGGTTTTGAGGCCTGGTGAGGTATCAATGTATATTCAGTTTGCGGTAACACCGTGTGTAAACATCCACTTTCCTGTGTAGATTTTGTTCTTTGAGAACTTGTCTTGCTGCATATTCTACTGCCGCAAAGTAGAACATCCTATAATGCAGAGTTATTGTTATAACAAGGTCAGAACAACAAACAAACAGTACGTCAGCTACTCTCATCAAATCTATCAAGTTGAAGTACAACCCTCAGCCCTCCTAAACTTTCAATTACTTTTGCTCGTGAGTTGACCAAATATTTGAGATCGTTTAATTGCATGGTTTGTGTATGTTGTTTGGACAAAGAACTACCTACACAAGCCATGTTGATCATATTGGAATAGTCAACCAGGAAGGTTCATTTTTGTTATGCTCTTATTTAAATAAACAAGTTTTTACTCAACCTCCTCCCCAGGCTCATCTGCTGAACATCCCCAGCTGGAACTGGCGCGACGGGGACGATGTCATCTGCATTGCTGAGTTGAAGCTTGGATTTATTGCTCAGGCATGTCTGGCACCTGGATTCTCTACTATTATGGCCAACCTGTTTGCTATGAGGTCTAATAGTGAGGTAAGAAACCAGTCTCATGTGAGGTTTTGTTGTGTGCTGTAGTGCTGTGGTCTTGACATTGAAGTGGTTTGATGTGTGTTCATTACAATGTTGAAGTGAAGTTTGCTAAGTTATCATAATTTAATGTATTAAAAAAATCAAGTTTAAGGGTAGGGTAGCTGTAGGATGAAAACAAGCAATAAGTGAATAATCACCCATTAATATGACAATATTTTTAAATTTCTGTGACCAGACATATTTAACTTGGGTCAATCAACAACCAAAAAGTCAATGTCCAATAAAAAAATATATATTTAGAAAATGTAATCTTTCCTCCATTATCGCAAATGTGCCAGAAATTTTCCGGTAGGTCGTCATTGAAGTTTATGTATCCGCACCTCTGATTTGACAACTTGTGTTATTTCCAGCTCGTTAGATCCAGAGCCAATGATCGCATGAGTCGATCCGTGACCGCCACCCGCCGTGACGGCAGACTTTACAATCTAGGCACGGACACAGATGTCCTGTGTCAACATGGCTTGTACAGTGTTTATTGTCGGTTAACCCAGGGTATCACGGCCGGGTACCAAGCTTTTTATTCTAGAGTCAGAAATGACGGGGAGGACACAGAGGTAACATTCCAATCAATCAATCAATCAATCAATCAATCAATCAATCAATTCAATTAAAAGCAGGCTGGTCAAACGTCAAGGTATTACTAAACACTGGGCTTCACCATCGGATAACTTGACATTAAAGGACTGGCTTTTCAGCGTTCTTCCTAAACAGTCGGCCGAGAGCTGATTTAAAACACCCGTGGACCAGGTCGGAATTCTCTCCACGTTGTCTGACTGGCTAGTTCAGTTTTCAATTCAATTTGTGTCAATTTTAAAAGCGACTTTTATGTCCACATTGGTGAAAAGAAAAAAAAAGAACAATAAACTAAGTTTTCAAACATTGGTGAAAAGAAAAGAACAATAGACTAAGTTTTCAAACAGTTATTTAAATCAAAGACAATCAAGAACTGATTGGGGGGGGAAACAAAATGAAAAAAATGAACAATGAAATGGATATGGAGCAAACCAATATGGGGCAATTTCATAAGTCAATACTAGGCTTGTATTGAAATGCCCACTGACAAATACAAATCGATACAAAGTACAGCAAAAAAGCAAAGACAACAACCAAAGGTTACAAATTAAACTTAAAGAGGAGTACGTTGAAAAGCATCCCTGTTTCAAATGAAATATGGAATCTTGAAAGGGTTTCTGAACTGGTGAAATGACAAGCTCACTGGTCCTGCTGGCTAAAGGGCAAACTCTGATGAATTGGGTGATGGATCTCAATCAGGCTTATAAATGTTAGAGAAGTGCTAAATATTTGGTAAATTAAACAAATGCTGGTGAGGAGCTGTTAATTCAATCATTTAGATTCCCATTGGTATATATTTTCTTCTGCTTGGCACATTGAAATGGTCCGCAACTGAAACTAATGTTTTAATGTTACATATCAAGTAGTAAACCGCAAGGGAAACTGACTGGGTAAATGTTTCATCAATGTTTGGTTGAACAAAGGCTAATTAGAATTTGTAATGTTCGTCACAATCATTGTATTTTCAGCTATAACATTCTATGCAATGTATGGACAATATTTTCTTTTTCTTGATCTCTTTTTTTCCCCTCATTTTGACTGTGGCATGAAGACATTTTAAAACCTCTCTGCTTGTAATTTCGGCTGATTGTTCTGTCTGTTTGTGGTTTCAAGGGTCAGACTTGCAAGATTTGATCATGAACTAAAAATAGTTGTGTAAATTCAAAGGAGCCCTAATAATGGACATTACTGGGGACTATAATGAAAAAATAATGAGCACCTAAAAATTGGTTTTCTATCTCGACGCGAATAGAAATTCAAAAGGTTGAGAAGACATCGTTAGGAATTATGTAAGATCATAAATTATGAATCTAGAGTAATTTGATGATGAAGCTCATGATTGTTGAAAATTAAATAGAGTCAGCGCGATCGAAGACCTCCCCTGGAGGAATAAAAGAAACGCCTGCTTGGCGCGCAAGAAACTCCTGCAGAATATTGATTGCACTTAATGGTTTGAAGAGCGCTCTTCACCTGAAAAACACAACTTGGTGGTAAAGTCTTGAAGTCGGTCGGCTATTCTTGTGATGGATGCTTTTCAGGCATGATATTCTTCCTTTCTTTTAAGTCTGGATGTTTGAAAATTTTTTTTTTTTTTAATCTGAAAAATTGTTATGAATAAGGCCTGAGAAGTCCAATAGAGCCTACACCATGTGTACAATGTGGGTCAGCCCTTGTACTAAAGAAAAAAACCCTACTTTTTTTCCCCCAAGGACCAGATATCATGCCTGCTTTTTTTTGTGTCTTGTTATTAAATGTTGATTTTCTTCACAGATTAAACGAGCTGTTCGTTCCGTTAGTAATACTGACCTGTCGGAAGACATTGCTTGTGAATGTGATGATGTAGTATGTATAGTGGTGATTATAAGCTCGTTGAAGCATGCTGCGTTTATTTTGCATTTTGGAGTTCGTATTATTCCAGCCGTCCCGCCAAGATTATTTAACGCGTACTATTAATCATATTCTATGAGTCAGTGAATACGTTAGTGGGGTACGGTTACTTGACACTTGTGTGTCTTAGTCAGAACTTTGAATGTTGTTAAAGTAAAACAGGTTTGTCGATGAAACTCAAGACACTTGTAAAGGTTTCATCAAACCTATGCAAACTTGTGATCCAAAAGGTTGGGTAACTAATTCTTTGATCATGACATCGAAAAAAGAAAAAGAAAGAAGAAGGGTCATGCCTGTCCAAAAGCTTACTTGTCATAAAGTTGGTTATTGTAGTAAGCATCCAGTGAAATAGTTTCGTCTGAAATGCCCCCGTTGATTAGAAATAAATAAAAACGCTTGAATCTGAGAAGCGATTCATGCATGAATCGTTTCTCAGATTTCTGAGAGTTGGTGTCCATTCGCAATTGCTGTGGCCAGATATGTGGTTGGTAACCCGCTTTCACCGCGCTAAATATAGATGGATTCTTTTATCTTGATGGAAATTCCATGACAGTCTCTTGCATTTCTCTCGACAAGTAGACACTGTATTTAGCTGAAACTTTCACATGTGACTTTTATTGTATCGTTCTTGATAGTTTTGCCTATAAATCAGCATTACATTGACAAAAAAACCACCACCAATCTATGACCCAACCTTTAGCGAGAAATTCTATCTTAAAAATTTGATCTAAAGTTTGCTTGGATTTGTCTTGTTGATCAGGCGTTCCTTCAATGCAAAGCTGTAGATATTCATTGTCTACAAAACGAAATCAGTACCCTGCTGACATTAACAGTCACTCACTCTGCATTGTTTGAAAAATTATTTTAATTTCAATTTAGTTTTTGCTCTGCGTCAGGCCATACTCCAAGATTTTTCTCTAAATTAATATTGATCATTTCAACTTGTAAGATAGTCAGTAAAGCAACATTTGGAAAAAAAAATGGGTGGGGGG
>CM021545.1:9953967-9969352 GCA_010994315.2 Pisaster ochraceus | reverse complement strand
AAATGTAATATTTTAGAAAAAAGTACCTTTCACCCCCAAATGGATAAATTGCTGTACAATTCTTTTCCTTTTAGTTGTGCTTGCAGTGTCCCGATGCCGCCCACTCCTTACTGTATAATTATTAAACACTACAGCAAGAGTTGTAAGAATGTTTCTTCAAGTTCAGTACAGGTACTTGTAAATACATGCATTAAAAGAAGAAAAAAAAAGGAAAATTTGTTCACTTTGTATAAAGTATTTCCCCTTTAAAAAAACTTATTGCCTTATTGTTATCTGGTTTACAGCAACTCTAAGAATCTCACAATTTAATAAATGCTAATTTTGAAGACATTACCGATTAGTGTTTATGTTTTTATCAATTTTTTATTACACGTTCGTAGTTTGACCCAATACTCTAAATGGAGTGAGCAATGACTTACGAATACATAGTGCAGTATTTATTTCAGGTTTTAAAAGGTTCTCCACACGTGTATTATTGGGTGTGTAGGCTTATACACATGAGCCCTTGTGGGGGGTCCTTTACACTATGGAACAAGACCCCATAAATCTTTGTTTGGACCCCACAGTGGAATTCTTCAGAAAAAGGGAATAATAGAACAATAGAAGGAGCCCACCAACCTGATCCATAAGACCATGTGGGTACGTACGCAAACAATAGTACTCTAAAGGGTTAAAAGTTTGATTCCAATGAAAGATGTCTTGCCGCTCACTAGCGTGACTTCCATTATTGATAAAAACAAGACTCCATATGAGCCAAGCCCTCACTGCAGGGCCCAATTTCATAGAGCTGCTTAAGCAGAAAATGTTGCTTTCAAAATTTCTGCTAAGCAACAACAAATAAGCAGGATACCAGTCGATGCTACATGTGAAATGGTATGGTGTTTTAGCCGGTAACCTTTTTTCCTGGTGAGCATAATTATGTTGTGCTTAGCTAGTTTTTCTGCTTAAAAGCAGGCAGCTCTATGTAATTGGGTCTAGGTCAAAGGAGGTCAAGTATGCCAGAAAGTCATGTACATGTACCTCTGGTTTATTTGTCTTCACAGAGTCCAGAGGCAATCATCAAAGTTACTTGGAATTACACAGACTGTTGCCCTCGTCTTGGCCTGCCTGCCCCTTCAACAATTTCTCACTGACTTTAAGATATTCCAGTGGATGTGCCCTTTGCATAATGAAAATGGCCCCGCCCTTTCAAAGATGAAATTCTAGGCCTGTATGCCAGGAGGTCATACATATCTCTGGATTATTTCTCTTAGAATTGATCACCTATGTCGAAGAACTCTTCCAGCTCGGTGTCTATGTTGAGCTCCGTTACCGCTCCCTGAATCACCATTATTGTCTCCACCACCACTCATCATAACGACACCGAATAAGAGGGCAGCAAACACTAATCCAGGCAGTCCAAAGAACAGCATTGTGAGAAGAAAACCGACAGTCACAATTGGTTCAATTCTGTATGATGCAATGTTAAAGCTTGGGATGCCTAACCCGATCAGACGTTGATTTAGAGATTGGAAGACGGACACTTGTTGACCTTGATGACCTCCTGCCCCTTGACCTTGGTGTCCATATTGATGTGGTTCACTATCGTCATGAACATAGCCCTAGATGGGAAAACGACAAGAAATTAATACTAGCAATATTGCAATAAACGTTTTTTAATAAACAAAATAAAAATACACTCTCATCATTAATCTATTAAAACCCTGAAGTAGATTTAATTAAAGTGGGGAAAATGAACAAAACTGTCAGAACTTTGAGATTTGAAACCTGAATAAAGTCTACTTGCAAGTATGGTTCTGTGATAAAGTTGACTCTATAAATCATTTCATTTTATTTGATTGATTAATTATGGTGAAGCCAAGCGACCTTTCATACTCGCCAAGAACCCCAGCGAAACCCAGCGAGAGAAGACAAAGAAGGACATTTCAATTTTAGATGTGAGAGGAAAACCCTAGAGAATTATTTAAGAGAGACCCACGCCATCAGGCAGGGACTGAAAACCCAATCCACATAGTGCCCCCGGCGTGATTCGAAACTGGGTCCCAGAGGTGGAGGGCGAGGAAAGATACCACAACACCAACCCGACCGCCCGTAGTTGCTATTGAAAAAGCCTACGATTTCAACGAAAATCTCACCATGCGGCCACCTCTATTTGTCGGTGCGTTGCCAGAATGTGAAGACTGTTGAACTCTTGGGTCGTTATCGGCAACGATGTCTCCATTTGCAAGTATCCTAACCATGGTTACAGGATGAGGAGGGTACAATGAATTCAGACAGGTTTCCAACAGCTATCGGTGTTACATCAAGATGTTTGAATCATGTCTCGACAGCTGTTAGAATGATATTATAAGAACATCAATATCTGAAGACTTGAAGAAAATTAAGTGCCATGCAAAAAAACAAGAAAAGAATTTAATAATAAAAACAGGGTATTTGATAAATAATAAGAAAGAAAGAAAGACTATAGCCCAATTATTTATGCCTACCCCAATTTGAATAAACATTACTTTGCCAACAGTTGCATGACCCGATTTTCACACCAGACAATTTGTTAAATAAAGGACTTTAATCTCTGAGCAAATTTTGACAGAATGCCGTTTCAAAAAAACTACAAACATACAAAAACCTTCGCATATGGCCCATAAAACAGGTAAGAATATAATTCAGTATAATTTGACCTAAATTTAGGGAGATTAATTGGTGGCTCCATGCAGACAATTTGCCAGCATCTTTAATAAGAACCCACCTTCCCCGCCCCCCCCCCCAAATACACAAAATAAAAATAATGTTCAATGACAATTAATTTGGGCCAAGTTCGAACAAGGACCATTTGCAAGGTTTGTCGACTAACTAAAGTAATTAGATTGATTATAGTATGATGAGATCATGGAGGTAAAGTTACAATTACATGGATGGTACCCAACACAATGTTATCAGACAAAAATGCGCGTGTTACTGTACTCCTGTAGCTTAGTGTTTTAACCATGTTAAAAACAGAAAAAGTTGTTTCGTCGTATTTCTTCTCTTCCAGAAACTTCCATAATGATGAATTACACAGATTTTAGAATCAATAAAGCCTACGGATCAAACTGTAACATGTAATTTGTTACTTACCTCAATCAGCTTTCCAAAGACAAAACATTTGCGGTATAAAAATATTACTGTGTTGTTTTAATTGCTGGTCAATTTTTCTACACGTCGTCTTCGCTATTTTGTGATAGCGCCCTCAAGTATTTTTGGTTGGCAAGATGAGGGCGCTATATAAAAAATGATATTAAAAAAATGGCAGCCTTCTTGAGTGAAACGCATTGCATGTGCAAAAGTTTCCAAAAAACCCAAAAACTATGGAAAGCAGTGGAAAGCATACTGAGTTAAAATTGCACCATGCATGCAACTCTTGTCAAGTGCGGCGTTTGAATGTGTGAGTAAGCAATAGTGTATTGTAGTGTTAGCATGTAAATGCCAGCAGGTCTAACTAAAGACTAAAAAACTGTTTATTTTTGACTGAGTGAGTTCATTTTCAAACAAATCGGCTGAGGTCGTTGGTTCAAATCCCGCTTTAGTCAATTTGTATTTGTTTAACCCCAAATTAATTTTTTTTACAACTTAGTCAGTTTCCTTTGTGGTTTATAACTTGATAGTCATGTTTGTATGATAAATCATTCAAATTTGTTAACAAAAATCAGGTGGGGGAGTCAGTCTGGTCAGTTGTGCTTTCAACTCGCGTTCTCGCGATATCATCAATACCAAGATGCTAGTTGTCATGACAAAAGTTGAGTAAACCCCAAATCACAGGCCTCGAAATAACCCATGGCGCCCACAGCAATTGCTGTGGTGCCCTCTGAGAAGTTCCATTACAAATTTACATTTTCTTCATAGTCATAGAGTGCCCCTTACCTTACCAGAGGAAAATTGCCGTGCCCCTTCATTCAAGAGCGAAGTTCAAGGCCTGAAATCAAGAACCTCAAACCAATTAAGTGAGAAATGGAACAAAAGCAGTGTACCTTTTCTTCTGGAACTTCTGTAAATTGTTGACATGATGTTAACACAGGGAGAGATTATTAATATTTTTTTATTAATATTATTATTAATTAAATAATTAATATTTGTATATTAAATTATAACTAAATATTTGTACTATTTTTGATTTTTGGCACCTATAGTATTGTTGTTATTAATATAGTCTGAGTTATGCTGGACCCAACAACACTTTTTAAACATTTGGGCATTATCTGGCCTAGGTGTAGATCTTAAATCTAAAGATTGTGCATGATTTTGCCTGGTATGCAGCGCACAATCTGCAGATTGTGCAATTTCGGAGGAAGTAATGTGCAGTCCATTTGGAAATCAGTTCAGAGTTTAGTAACAAATTCTGTGTTTTTTTAAGAAACAATATTAATATTACAATTATTTCCTCCCTTTTTTTGTCAACTCAGGCTAAGATCCAGAAGTCAACAATCAACTGACAACACCGTAAATTAACGTTCACAGAAAATTGTCATCTAGCTACCTATGGCATTAACCAGGCTGAATAGTGCAGTCCTCAGTGATGCCAAAATGGCTTCATTCTGTGTACAGGTAGGTCTAGGTCGGAGGAGACCGTCGGGTGGAAAATCTATAACAATTTAATTCTAGCCATCTGCTGACCAAACTTAAGAATGAAGTCTGCTTTACATTACAATAAAAGATTTAAAAAAGGGTTTGGGTTGTTTTGTCATCCATCACAAGTGGTGTAGATTTTGCATTAACTCTACTTCCTTTAATCTTCAGATAACCAGGAATCTGCAACGACAGTCAAGCTTGGCAGCTACTCACGTCTCACTTGGTCATCAATGGCGGATACCCAAACACCAACATTTGCATCACAGAACATTCTCTCACCTGACGAGATCACATGACTACTCAGTGAACAGTCACATGACTACTGCTAGCAGAACTTGTCTTTTCCTCTCTCCTCCGACGTCAACGAGCCTCCAATTTTTAAACCAAAGACGCTGTCTCAATGTGTCCGTTGTAGGAGTGGATGACCCAGTTGTATACGTCCCAACTCCCGTTGAAACATGCTACGAACTCCTCGAACACATTCACGAAGTGTCGGCGATGCCATGGTGGTTGACAATACTCTTGACGTCGTTTCTCTTGCGGGGGGCGATTGTCTTACCGTTTTCCATTTGGCAACACAGAGTTTTAGCAAGAATTGAAAACGTTCAGCCCGAGATTAACGCCCATGCTGAACATATGAAGCAACAGCTGTCACTGGCTGCCAAGGAGTTGAATTGGTCCAAAAAGGAGATGGCTCAACTGTACAGTCAACAGGTAAAGTCGCCTTGAATTGAGACTAAACTATTGATACTTGATACATGTTATCAACATAGTGGTCAACCTCGCTACCAGGGGCAGTGCGCCATATCAATACCTCTCGTCACTAACCCCTGGAAGGAAAGCACAAAAAAAGTTGATTGGCTGACCAAAAGTGACTGCTCTGCGACCACGCCCCTTAAAAACTTTCGAGCGCTTGTAGGGCACTCAGTATGCAAGTTTTTTTGACGCAATCCACTTATGAAAGTTTTCACACGGTCACCCTAAACTGCATACAGTTAGACATGTCAGAAGATCAAAGAAGATCAAGAGGGGACCAGTTGCTCTATAACTTGATGTGTCTTTTGGTCATGCTCTCTGCCTATGTCTCTAACAGAATGGATCAACTACAGGACTAATTAAAATATCCAATATATTGGGATATTTGAAAGTCACACTTCTAGGGACTACGATTGAGTGAGGCATTCTGGGAGGGAAAAAAGGTTGCAGTGAGAACGTACACCATGTATAGTCATGATAGTGGTGGAATAGATCTATACTAGTGGCCTCGATTCAAGACTGGGGTTTACCTTAAGGTCAAAGCTATCTCTGAAAAAAACATGAACAACCTACTCAAAATTGTGTTAATCTAGCCATATAATGATGTCAATTTAGCCATATAATCGTTTAGTCAGTGCAAAAACTATTTTGATAAAATGTCGTATCTGGCAAACAAAATGGTCCGTGCAAAAATGATGTATCTCGGCACAGACTTGTTTTGTGTGTACATCCGGGCTATTTTAACTGAGATACGATGTTTTGTAAACAGTTAAAGTACTGTTTTAGGAGATGCAATGTTAATGCGCTGGCACAACAAAATAATGTCAATTTAGCCAGGTATGCTATTTTGCCAGAATCTTTCTAGTTGCTATAAAAAAACAACATTTTTTTCTTAACCTCTCTTCTATTTCAGGTCAAGAATATCGTGTATAATTTTCATTTTGATCATCGATGTCAATCGAGAAAGCTCTTCTATGTTGGGTTCATGCAGATGGGGTTATGGACAACAGTTACCATGGCAATAGGTCAGATGACTGGAACCTATCCTGAATTATTTATGGCTGGTAAGAAGGACTTTCAGCTTTTGGTTCCGATAAATTAGTGCATTTGATTTAACTTTTTCATGTCAGATGAAGTGTTTCTTGACTGACTTATGATGGACCGCTTATTACGACTTCGGAGCGCCCTCAATTTTTTGCTGGCAGCCAGACGGCTGATTGAAATATCCACCGAGAATATCCAGTGTGCAGTGGCACAGGCACACAGCTGCAGTGCTACGCTTCGTTTCACCCGCACAAAGAGGGTCACCAGGCTCAGGAAAACGTGCCTTGCAATATCCCTTTTGCCGAGGGTTATTGTTAACACCCGATTCAAGACCTTTGTCCTGTTGTTGTACAGATGTGACATACAAGAATGTACAGGCTGCCACCATTCTTTGTCGTTGTATTCGGCTTAATGGGAGGCAAGTCTGAGCGTTCTGAGATTCCAGCGTACCATTGCGAGGCTCTGTGAATCACAGCGAGTGCCTCTGAAGGGCCTCCTAAATTTACAGGACAATATCAAATCCCAGTGCTAATTATGAGGAGCTTTGTTGTCTTACCTTTGTCAAGTCGGGGGTTCCATTGTGGCAACGATATTCTCAAAGGAAAAGAATTGCTCCAAAAAATAGTACTGCTGGTGGGCACTAAAACTTGTTCAGAAAATCGACCGGAGGAGGTTAAATGGATGAGTTTTGCAAGTTTTCAATTTTATCAATTTTGTTTGTCTTCTCCAGAGCCAGACATTGATTTCCTACCAGAGTTAACGACGCAGGGTACGCTGTGGTTTTCCGACATGTGTCAGACTGATCTGTTAATTCCCATCATGCTCGGTGTCGTCAATCTTGCTCTAGTTGAGGTAAGTTCTTCTTATAAGTCCAATATTGTCAGCTTAGTTCTTTTAGAATACGATCATCATCAGAGGTAAAATTTGATATTCAAATGGGTTAGAAAGTGACCTCACACTTTCAATAGTGGAAAGACCAAACTTGCCTTGAGCTGAAAGTAACGCATTTTAACCCTTTCAGCCCCAATGGCAACTTTAGTCCACTGTGCTCTATACCCTGCTTGAGCCCCAATGGCGACTTTATTTGACTGTGCTCTATACCCTGCTTGAGCCCCAATGGCAACTTTAGTCAACAAAGATAACACACAAAAAAGCACAAAGGCCGTTTGTTGAAAAGCTGTAGTTTTTTCCATGTTCACCCTTCATACCCAAGCTTGCCATCATTTGAAAATTGGATCTTTCCAATGATGGTCAAATAAAATAAGGTTGCTATTATACAGTCCCTTCAAATTGGAGTAGAAAGATCGGAAATACCAAACGCCTACGATGCACCATATGGTTGTGTGCAAACAAGTGTTTGGGTTTACAGAGCACACTGAGGAAACAAAGACCAAGAGCTTAAACATTAATTGGCCAATTGCAATAATTTTGGGAATAACATAAAAGGGAATTCAATTAGAATTTGTTGTATTACTTATCATGCTCTAAAATGAATTCATCAAGGTAAACACAAACTTTTGTTTTGTGTGAAAATGCGGCCTCCACACTTTAGTGGTCAAACAATCTGGGCACCAGCGGTTGTATATGGCCAAAGAATTTGATAACGAGAGAATTAAACTGGTTCTGAAGTTATGGAATGTTTGATTTCAGTTGTGGTCGCTGAGGAGAGGTCCATTAACCCTGCTGCAGCACCGTCTTGTCATTTGGTTTCGTCTGGTATCTCTAGGAATGATCCCCATAGCAACCATGATGCCAGCGGTAAGTCAGTCATGGGCGCGTTTTGCCGATCGTAACCAATAACTGTTTCGATTGAATTGGCCATTGGTTGATCACTGGCCATTGACCAAAACACTTATTGGTTACGACCACCAAAATGCACCCTATGCAGCTATAGACGCCTTACAAATAAGCTGCCTCTGGCGAGGTCAAACAGTAGAAATGTGCAAGGGCTGTGTGAGCCACGCAAAACTCTTGGCTAAATGGTCTTCCTTTGATCTCATTGAGGGCAGTCTTTGAACTTGTGATGTCATTAGGGACCCACTTTAAAATTGAGCTCATGAGATGACACTTGGTGTTCGGTCAAGAGGTCTGCTGCCCTCTTTGATTGGTTCAGAATCATTGGAAATTGACGTCAGGATATAGAGATAAAAGTCAACTCATTGAAATTAATTTAGCTCTATTAATTTTGTTGTGGTTTGTTGTGGTCGAGTGGTTAAGAGCACCGGACTCTAGCTGTGGTGTTCCTGATCAGCAGAGTGTGGATTACTGGGTTCTGGGTTCGAGTCCCGGTCATGGCACTTGTGTCTTTGAGCAAGATACTTTACCATAATTGCCTGTCCTTTGACTGGGACATTAAGCCGCATGTCCTGTGTACTAGGATTGGTGTTGTTGCACGTAAAAGAACCCAGAACACTTATCATGGAAGAGGTAGGGGTCAACCCCAGTGTTTCTGGTTCACACAGCAAGCATCCTTGTTTACAGGTTTCCTCAGGCTTGCAAGCTACAGTGATTAAGTTCACTTATGAGGCATCCTTAGTTTAATTACCAGAAACACTTAATAATAGTTTAATCCATTTAAACCCCTAACCAAACTGAGGCTGGAAGGTAAAACAGTCTGGCTCCTTTCTTTGTGAAGTAATATACATAATGTGTATACATGGAACCTAACAGAAGATGGCTATAGGGTTGTACATGGATATTCAACTTCTTTCATAGGTTTATTTTTCACAAACAGTTTTCGTAAAACTGCGGATATTTTCAAACAAACATCAAAATAAGGCTTATAATATTAGAGTTTGTGTTTGTATTTACAGTTTGTTAACATTTTTTCCAGGCCGTTTCATTCTTCTGGCTCTCGTCCAGTTTAGCTGGGATGGCTCAGTTTGCTCTGCTGAAGTGGCCGATGTTCCGTCGATTTTTTGACATCCCTCCATCCCTCTCAGAGATGAAACACCCCTTGAAGGAAATGCAACAGGTCTTTAAAATCCGCTATTTCTCAAAGAAGATGTTTTGAAATGATTAAGCAACGGAGGATGATGGGAATGGTCCCGGGAGAGGTATGAACAATATCATGGACATTAATTTGGTCTTGAATTCAAAATCACGTTGTCGAAATGTGAATCCGTGTTGGGAAAAACGAGAAGGAATTTTTATCTCAAAAGAATAAATATTGTGGTATTGGTACAGCCGTTCATATCTTCTTGCTTGTTATTAGAAATATGTTACCAGCTCAAAATCTTTGCAATCGGATTGGGATGCAACTGGTTCCCCGCTTAATAAGACGCTGAGCATAATTGGACTCGCCACGGCTTAGCCTAAGCTTAAACGTATTTTGGCTGCAGGTAAATGAACTCGAGTGCATACTACTAATCAATCCCTTACTGTTTGGATTTCATTTCTCTACGTCAAGATTTGTCTCCACAAATAACAATCACTTTTTTTCTAATCCTCCAGATTTATTTTTCTTTCGGGAATTTATTACCATGACCTCGTGATTAAGTATGCATCTCATATGATGATATGCCCTTACTATAATTGCTTTCCCCACCCTGGGGCGGGGTTACCATATAGGGTGGAAGATCCTCCTTGCGTTTGCTTAGGTAGTGATGAGAGGTACAGCTGCGTCAACACATTCTGTTCTGTGGGATTTAGGGGATTTTTTTTTTTTATAAGCAGAGATATGACGGTGCAATGACCAGAGTTCCTGTCAATCAGACCGGAACAAAATTGGTTTGGAAACTTATCTGTTAATTAAACGTATTATACAGGATGGGTAGAGCTGACAAAATAGTTGCAGACAGTGCGCTTGTTTTTGTGTGATCAACCATGTACATGAACATGGAAGAACAAACTTGTGAAAATGTGGGCTTAATCCGTTGTGCGAGTCAGGAGAACATAGTGAAAAACCATGCACAATTTTTCAGCATGTAAACACATTGTCCTTAATTTTGGTTGTAACAACCAAAATCAGCTGTTGTGCTTTTTTTAAAAAGATTTTCAGATACAGTTTTCTCGAATATGACTATTTCAGAGGAACATATTTCACAGAAGAAATGATTCTAGTATGAACTTCATATATCAGTCAGATTTCAGACTAAAATTAAACAATGATGTTTTTTTTTATCATTACCAGTCCTGTATCATACCTTTAACGAAAACAGTGATTTACAAAAAAACACATGCTTTTAAATTAACTGCTCCTCTGTTTTTTTCTGTCAGTGCCGAGTGTGTCTGTCTTAAAGATTGCCCTGGGGTTAGATCAGAATTCTTACGCTTCTAGTAATGATACTTTGGGTAATTCTAGAGCTGCCAACATTTGCATCTTGCAGCCAAGGAGATTTTGCTCAACAATCAGGGAGATATTTAGAACTACATCCAACGTAATAGAGAAAAGGTCTCCAAAATCAAGGAAGATTTTCAAATTGGTTCATCGGAACATGGAAAGATTGGTTTATTTTCAGGAAACTTTGTGCAGAATCAGTGAGAGTTGGTAGCTCTGATTTAATCATGTACTTGGTTAGGGACTTGCTGAGGTAAGGTGTGTGCAGTTTGGGTCTAGTAGCTTTTTCTATCACTTTGGAAGTTGTTACATATCTCAGAAGGTAGCAATTTTGAAAGTTGCTATAAAACAAGAAAAACTGAGAAAAAATATTTCCTTGAATGAGCCATGCTGATGAACCATAATCTTGTTTCTCACAGAGTTTCAGTTCAACTTAAAACTTCTACTCAATTTCATTAATTGCAATTATGTTGAATTTTTTATTAATGTAATATTTGTATGAATCCTTTTAACTGGATGGAGCATCTTTCAAGTCGATAATAAACCAGTCGTTTTCATCCTTTAGTCTTGCCTGTGTCTCCAGTACTGTGAGTAATTTACTAAGTACAAACTCCTAGTCTGTCCGAATGTCTAGTCTCCAGACTACTTACTATATATAATACACTGAGCAAAGTGAGTGAAACTTGTTAAGTACAAATTTATTCTTTATATACTAAAAACGAATACATTGAAGCGGGGGGAATCAACTGGTTATATGTAGGTCACAGAGCGAGTGAGTAGCTGACCCAGGTTCAAATCCCACTCGGTCCGGTGTCCACAGCCCTGCTAGCTAAAGAAGCAAGCAGAAGAAGAGTTTTAAATTGTTTTTAAGTTGGATTTGAACCCAGGACCTGCTGGTTTAGAGTCAAGAATCCTTCCACTCCTATTAGGAATCTTTCATTTGACGATAATTAAAACCCTTGGAGTGGACAAAGGCAATGTAAAAAAATAAAACAATAAATGACTGAATATTCAGGAGGGGAATTGAACCCAGGACCATGGGATCTAGAGACAAATAGTTCATCCACTGGACCACCAACTCTTCATACAAGTTTGGAGCAGACGGAAAAAACAAAAAAAATAATATACAGAGTGGCCCTTGCTCTTACTACGGTAAGAACAAGGGCCACCTAAGTGGTTACACATCTACCAGTCTACAATTAAGTTGAACAGCAGTTTAACGATCTTTCGACCCGAGGAATTAAACCAAGTGGAAGGATTCTACAAGAGTTATAAATAATTCATCACAGGCAAAGTCATTTTTAATCATGGTGTTACATGAACAGCTAGGTGTTTAATTACTGAATCCATAAACAGTTTATTTTAGAAGTTAAATACGATCAAAATATATAGGTGTTGTTTTTTTTTTACTTCAATAAAAATCTGTTTCTGTGCAGTTTTGTGTTAAATCAATAAATTTAACACTACTGAACTAGCCCCTATTTCAAACAACAAATTCTACTCCATAATTAACACAAAATAACATAACTATATAATACCACAACTGACTGGATAAATATTGCTAGTTTTTTCTTTTTGGTGAATATTAAATTAGCATTAAAATATTAAATTTGCATTAAAATTCTGAATAACAAAGTTTAAATACATTTTGTTCGGTGAATAGTAAATCAAGTATATTTAAATAATTATCTGTAAATGTCTTAATTAATTGTTAATGTGTCTGAATATTTGAGTTACGTGTACACTTCCAGTGCCATTTAAGTAATCAAAGTTGCGAAAAATAACATAAATACATGTACGCAAAATTATGTCAACAAATAACAGGTTCCCGGTATACAGTGCTATGATTAAGTATGATAATCACCATCCATAACAAGGCACCTGACTATGTTGTCCTTCAAGCCTCACTTTCAGTTGTGTGCACTTCAATTTGACAAAGGTGCGGAGAAATTTGAGTTTTCCTTTTCTTTTCTCTCTTCGCAATTCTCATTAAAAAAACCGAAGACATGTTTCAGGCTGAATACAGTTGTCACACTTTAAGGAATTTTTGTCAATATGTACAATTTTTAGAATAGATTTGTTTACAAAATAAAGTGACTTTACTTGATTCAAAATTTGTTACAGCTTACACAAGTAGTCCCTTTGGATCTAGACATACTTTCAACTACCTACGACACGGCAGATTTTTATTACGTATGTTATTTTAGGAATCTAGAGGGAGGTATAATTCAGGCATGATGTTTGGCGCTTCGAAATAAGTAGAACATTTTATTGAGTGCTTGGGCCGTAAAAAAATCAGAAATCAAATTTAAGTAGGAAGAGTATCGATACTGATTTCCAAGTTTTCCAATCACCAACGCCCAACACTATTTTTTTAATTTAAGGTAAAGATAAGTGGAACCCGTGGGACTGAGTTGTAATCTGTTGTTTTTACTGAGGCGATTTTTCAAATTGGTAGCTATGGCTATGGCTGTTGCTAAGGGTGTTGCTAAGGATATCCTCTACTCCAGCTGTAGCCATAGCCCTGTAGCTGCCATAACAGCAGCTGGACCTAGCAGATTGAGCAATTCTGTATCTGAATTAGCGGCTTTGGCTACAGCTACGTCTGTTGCTAAGGGTGCCCTCTACTTCAACGCAAGACGGGGCAATGAAGCCATAGCCCAAAGCTTTCCATTTGAACACAGCCCTGGCTTTAGATAGCAATGGACATCGGTGCAGCTCTCGTTCATAACATGGTCATTTCATCTTCCTGGTTGATAGGAAGAAATGCGTCTTCTTCATCACCATGGAGACTAGTCTCATCATCGGAATCCTCTTCACCATCATCAGTATCGTCACTGTCTGTATCAATGCAGCCAAAACCAAAGAATATCTGTAGCCGAAAAACATGCAAAGAGAAAAATGCCGGCAAGCCATGCATCAGTACAAGTAGAGCAGTGCAAAGGAAGCTACGTGCAACAGAGTGACCGTGCCCGTTTTGATCATACTGTCTTTTTCCTCGGCTAAAAAAAGTCAATCGGAACCAAGTCACCATGGAAGACAGACGGATGTTTCTATTAAAGGTCTGATTGTCAATGTTGAATCAGGTTTCAACCACAGGTCATGAAGGGGGTTTTACCCAGTCGGTTTCCCCTGTGGTTTATTACTTGGTATTTAATAAAAAAACATACCTTTTCAAGCTCTCTTAACAATCCATTTGTCAAGATCAATAAATAGTACAGATGTTCTGTAAACATTGATTTCATACTGCAAATATATTTTTACTTTTTAGGAGAAACAAGATCTGAGTAAATTTTCAATAAACACAAAAAAGGACAACTCCGTTCACTGACTTCAGACTTGGCTCATTGACTACACAATACTACCCAAGATCTACATGCATCCTACTTATGTATACATGTGTACAATAAAGATTTCCGCAATCACAGTGAGGTTCGGTTGACATTGCTTGACCCATGTGGCTACGCATTGCTGGTGAGTTTAGCCTGAAATCAAAGAGCGTGAATATTGGCAAGATTGGAAAGACATCAAACAACCCTGGGAAGGAGTGCAAATGTTGGCAAATGCCTGGGTAATTCTGCAGGATGGGGGAGGGATTCAAGATCGGACAGCCTTTGATACAGAAGCACAAATACTAGCAAAAATACTTTAATGAACTCAAAAATAAACCCGGTGATTTCAACACAAAATTCAATGGTACACAATACTCATAGCGGTCACAGCAGATGATACTTGATGACTATCACATCATCATTCAAAAATGCCCCCCCTCCCTTGTCAGTGGTATTTTGGAGAATTAGATTACAAAATAATCTTGTTAAGGTATTGAGGCATTGCTAGGCAAAGCTATCAATGTATATTCGGTTTGCGGTAACACCGTGTGCATATATCTACTTAGCTATGTAGATTGTTCTTGAGAACTTGGTCTCAACGTTTCGACTAGCCCGCTCTAGACGATGATGATGACTAGAGTCGGCTAGTCGAAACGCTGAGACAAATTAGTAACCCACTCCGCGGCATGTTAACCATGAGAGGTCCCCTCGATCCACTAAGCGAAAGTAGTACACCCAGCCGGTTTCCTACCTCCCCAGGCAATACTTTAAGCAGTTTTTTTTTTTTCTCCAGAACTAAGTAGTTTCCCGAATTCCAAAATCTACTCCGAGGCAGTAGATAAATAGAAAGACAAGTTCTCAAGAACAAATCTACAATTTTTTTTTTAAATACACACACGGTGTTACCGCAAATGGAATTTACGTAAATCTATTTTGATTACAGAAACTAAACAAACATACATCATCTCGGGGACGTAAATATAAAATTTCACTGCAACCGGCCAAAGTATTGCTTACCAAGCCATGCTTGAAAAATAAATCGGCGGCGATGGAAACTTAAAATAACACATGCTGCAAATTATTATTGTTAATAAAAACAAATAACAGCTACTGCAACCTGCAATACGACAATGTAGAGTTTACTGATGTGGTTTATGCATTCAGCTAAAAGCAAGGATGAGATTGATCATGTTTGACAAATGTGAACATTCCTCAAAATGGCGTGCGGAACCTGGGTTCCTTTTTACTCTAGACCTAGACCCTCCCAGATATTGCCATTCAGAAATAGTACAGACTGATCACCAGAAATACAAAACTACAGAGTAACTATAAATATAAATAGTAAACTTGCGGGTACAACCATGTGTAAAAT
>CM021545.1:9821487-9836868 GCA_010994315.2 Pisaster ochraceus | reverse complement strand
CATAATTAATTGACCTTACCTGCTGCTACGTAGAAATGTGCCCCAGCATCCCCCTCTCTGATGACAAGCTGCCCTCCTTGAAATTGCATGGGGTACATGCAGTCAACAATCTCCTTGACTTGAGCGGTGTCGAAGTTCTTAGTGAAGTCGTTCTCAAGAACTGCTTTCTTAATTAGCTGTCGAGAGCTGCAGAATGATGAGAAAGGTCAACGAGTAACTAAAAGACCAAAATTTATGGGTGATTGTTTCAACTCTTGCAACAAAAATTAACAACAGATCTCCTTTAAAATGTAGTAAGAAATAACATGAATACGTAATTGAATGGTTGTGGGGATGCTGAATGAGAGGCAAATGCACGTGTAAAACTCACCGTTTGCGTGCGGGTGTTAACTCGATAATTAAAACCCAGCGTTCGTCGATACGATACGGGTCATGAAATTAATTTCCTTGGCGTGGGCAAATTTACTCTATTCTGAACAAATATTTGATTTTTTAAACTCACGAACGGGGCATAATTCTGGGTGATGCAAACTTCACGATTGATTTGAAGTAAACGTGATAAAGTAGACCTAAGGCAAAACAAAATACATCTATTTACGATTTTGTCCAGTGTCAGTTGTTCTAAATTTGCTGGATTGTGTTCTAATTCTGGATCTCAATTTATAAACCAATGTCTTGTTATATTTTCCTTGTTGGGAAAAAGGGAACAACGTTAGCCTTTTCCTTCATCAATTTCATTAAAAAACGTAGTTTAAATTCGTACTAAAGAATTCTTAGAAAAAGAGTGGGATTAAGGTCGTTAAAAACCGCGAGATTCTGCACGTATTCGTCTTGGAGTCGCTTTTTAACGACAGTTAAACAAAATACATATATTTAAGATTTTGTTCAGTGTCAGTGGTTCTAAATTTGTTGAACTGTTTCCTAATTCTGTATCTCAATTTATAAACCAATGTCTTGTTATATTTTCCTTGTTGGGAAAAGGGGAACAACGTTAGCCTTTTCCTTCATCAATTTCATTAAAAAACGTAGTTTAAATTCGTACTAAAGAATTCTTAGAAAAAGAGTGGGATTTACAAGGTCGTTAAAAACCGCAAGATTCTACACGTATTCATCTTGGAGTCGCTTTTTAACGACAGTATTCGCTATAACGCGTTTGATCGTTTTAACGGCCTTTGAAGCCACACCCAGAGGACCGATAATTGTCATAGTTGTGCGGCCCAAGGAGTTTCCAATTTCTCGAGATAGAAACATCTAAATTAAAGTCTTTGAAAAAAGGTGAAGTGAAGATTAGCTTCAAGGAGCAGTACGCTTTGTTGACAGCCACCCTTTTACGGTATCGTCTTCAGATTGCCGAAGATCATTCACCACGATGACATTGGGGCAGATTCTAGTTATTTCTTAATTGATCGTCATCTTTCAGCGTCTTCTTCTTTTTCTTCTTAATTATTCCTGACGTCATTGCATCTCAGACTTCACATTCTCTTTGAAGTGTCTTACATCAGCCACTAATGTATTAACATGAAAAGGATTGGATATTCTATGCATAGAACGGATTTATAATTATAAAGGGGAATTATTTGTATTATCAGTTATTGAAATTGATTATACGCGCGTAAACTTTGGTCAACGGAACGTATAACGGGCTTAAGGGAATCTTAGTAATGCAGCATATTAATATGAACATTAATAGTGGTGCAGGCGTTGTGATTTCTTGTGGATTGTTTTTCTCAAAACCTCCTTGAGCTTTGAATCTTTCTAGAAAACATTTGAAGCAGTCACCAAAGGGAGAAAGACATAGTCCACATTGTGTCCAAACCTGTAGTTTTGTATTTCTGGTGATGCACAGAGTCTGTAAACCTCCTGAATTGTAACATCTGGGAGGTTCTGGGTCTAGAATTAAGGGGGGAACCCAGCCCCTTACACCATTTTGAGGAATTTTCACTTTCGTCAAATCTCATCCCTGGTGACGTAACGGTATAAATACATGTATACATTTTTTCCAACATCAAATCGTGTGAATATTAGAAGACAACGCTGTAATAGGATGATTCCCGTGTAGAATTCTTTGTTGTCTAGAGGGTCGTAACTTATTGTGTAAACCAAGGCTTATTGTTCTTCAATCTCTTTCTAAACAAAAGATGTTTTTCAGCGGAGTCACGATGCTTCTTTGATGGGAAACCGGATGGCCTACATGCCCTCACGGCCACCCGGTGGATATATGGCCTGTTTGATATTCATTCGATGCCAACAAAAAGTCATGTTTTACGCTATACTTGCCAATCCGAAGACTGCGTTCACTGCCGGAGAAATATTGTTACCCGAGTTGTTGACGCAATATGCTTGTTTTTGTTGTTGATTTCTCGTACATTGAACCTTTTTACTGGACTGAAACTGGACTAGTTTGCCCAATTTTAGATTAACCGTAGTTTTCTTGTATGATACCATCAGACATGGTTATTGTTGCTGGTATTTTTTGCGTTATTTGTTTCGTTTCATTTCATTTATTTCATTGATTAATTTTGGTTGTGAAGCCAAGGACTCTCAGAAAAGCGAACTTAATCACTGTAATAGCCAAGAACCCCATGGAGAGAAGACAAAGAAGGAAGTTGAAGTTGTCGATGTGGGAGGGAAAACCCCAGAGAAATATTCAAATTTTGGGAAAACCCACGCAATCAGGTAGGGAATGAAAACCCAATCCACGTAGTGCCCAGATGGGATTTGAACCGGGGTCCCCAGAGGTGGAAGGCCAGGCAAGATACCACTACGCCAACCAGACCGCCCCAAGATTGGTTAGTACTGATCGTGTTGAAGTAAAGGTCAAATTCATCTTTGTTTTTTAGGAGTTTGTTTTTTGTCGTGTCCTTTTGTCCGCCTATAGGCTGTTTTCAGCAAACCTTTGGCTTAATCTGACAGAATCATACTATCTCTTTAATTCCGGTCGACATAAATTAATTGTTTTCTACATTTATTTGCCGTACTTAACCTGTTTCTTCGTACCTTTGTTATCTTGTGTGGTTATGTTTTACGTCGAAAAGAGAAGTAAAGTATGGACCCCCAAAAAACAGATGAAATAAACGGTGGTTTTAATTTGAATTTACCGCGTGCACCAATAATTGCCTTCAGGTTGTGAAACTACATTTCCCTCCGTACGTCTTAAAATATCAATGTCTCCAAAGGAAACTCCTAAAAACAGAGACGAAAGTATGACCCGTACTTTTAACGCGGTCAGTTCTAATCAATCAGTGAGGCTGCAGAATTCCTGGACCGGACCAGGGGTAAACGGAACTAAGTACGAAAAGCAATTTACTAAAAATGGCGAGATCGATCGAATACGTCACGGGGAGTGAAGCACGATTGCACCGTGCAAGGGCTACGTCGTGGATGACGTGCCTTCGCGGAGTCTGAAACTCTATTTGACGCCGAGTAATGAACACTTAACGATTACAGATAATGAAGTGTTTTTGTACTAAAACAAAAACCTGCAGTATTATTTCCTTTACGATAGAGCTGGACAATGTGTGGAAACCGTTTAAAAAATACCGTAGTAGGGAGAAGCAACAGTAGCAAGAGGGTTTAAAGAGAGGGTGTACCTTCGGTAATTACCCCAAAAATAAATGACCATAAAAATTTACTTTGAAGCATTGCAGCTGTTGATAATGTAGCACATTTAAAGAAACAATTCCCTTCAAAGGAATGTGATTTTAGGGAGAGGGGTTCAAAACAAAAATTCAAATTTGAGAAACGTCTCTGCATGAAATATTTCTCAGATTGTGTGTTCCAATTACGGATTGGTATTCCTGCGCGGACGTAATCGCTCCAGATTTTCGGCGGTCTCAAAACTCCACCTTATGAAATGAAATTTTCTATACAGGTTAATTTTATTGTATATAATATCCACATTTATATAGGACTGAAACTACCAAACGATTCCAGAAACCAGAGGTGTACTTTGCCTTTATAGGTCTTGTACAATAAGAGCTTTTAAAAAAAGTGGGAGTATTCAACCATTGCCCACTGATGAATTGAATTATTGATCGACTGACCTCGACGAACCAGAAGCAAATCGACCCGGGAACAGTTTTTGGGGTCGATCTGTCAAAGAGTAACCTCCAACAAGACTGGATAATAATAACCATGGTCTATCCGTAAAGAGTGTATATAGTACTCTCAGCGGCGATGCCAAACGCGACTCCGCATGGCTGGCTGTGAATCGTCATGGTACAGTCAAGATTGATATCAAATTGAACGACGTTAGTCTCCAGTGCGCCTCGTGTATCAAATCCTTCAATTCAAACACGCCGATCGTTACAATCCAAATTAATTACTTTCTGCATCTCTTTACGCATTTACCCAGTACACGTATAAGGTTTCGGGCCTCGTTAAAATTCATTCCCGTTTTGCATTAACGAGCCGTTTCATTCTGTCATTTTCTATAAACTATCAAAGACAGTGAATGGTCGCTGGTTCGATTCCTGTCCAAGTTGCTTGTGAACTGTCCCATGAAAAAATAACCCCAACATACGTCACAGCGCTACGTCACATCGCGAGGTCAAAATAACGAGCGCTTTGGGTCGAGATTAAAATGTCACAAGGCGTTAAGATGAATAGCACGTCGATTTATTTTTGGACTATAGGCCTATCCAAACTAAATCAAAACCACAGACATCACCCGTTAATATATGCGTTTCATTATTATTGGATAAATCGACTTCCTTTCAATCAATCAAATTTCATTATACACAAGACTGCTCCTGTTCGTTTAGAACTGCTTCCTTACAGAATTTATAATAAAAAAACCAAGTAAATTCTCATTAATGGCGGTTAATACACCGACAAACCCTTAACAACAAGGGTTTAATGATTATGCATGGAGAAAACCTTGAGTTGTTTTCCATAGCCGTCGTTAGTATATCCCTATATAAATAGATTTCACGGTAAGTTCATATTCGAAGCATGTTTAAAAAAGGACGAGTACGAAGCCATAACGAAATAATGAGTGTTGTTATGAAATCAAAAAAGGCATAATTAACCAACCAAAGACAACAAGGGGAAACATTGGATTTTAATATTCCACCTATTTTAGAGTCTTTTCCATGTTTATTTTTCAAAATAATCCCGACTTGTAACTAGTTGTTTTCTTGTGTGGCCGTTTATTTCTCGAACAGTTCGTCGTGAACTAAATTATCGGAAATTGGACAATAAAAGGTTAACTGCTTTTAGTTTTGCTGCAAATCAACGAAAGTGTCCTATTCTATACTAAAAAAAAAAATGATGCCAGCCAAGGATTTGGATTAAAATAGACGTCGTCAGACATTTTTATATAGTATTGCATCGATTGAAGTGGAGGTTGAATTCAACACATTTTGCTAAACATTGTGTTTAAGTTTAATATTTTGATGACGATGTGGACAATGTCTGCGATGCGTCTTTGAATGGTTTTTCTACCCGTTGTGAATTATTCAGTACAACTCTGATTATCATAGCACTAAAAGGTCACCATGGTAACACATCAATAGAAGAATCCTCCAAGATGCTCTTCTAAACACGCGCTGTGTGCTGTAGCTATAACCGTAGATGAACCACATGCGTTGGGATTCCAATATCATGTAATATTTTAATATCGAATGAATGATCCGTTCCATTTCAATCACTCTTCTGAGTGTAGGTTACGGAAATATTTTGCCAAGGGGAAAGAATTCTAATAATGAATCGGGATTTGCAACGCGAGTGGTTGTCACAAATAAATAAATAAACAATCAGAATAAAAACAAGCCATTTCTGCATATTTAGGCCTTGTCCATATATTGCAAGTCTAATGCATAAAGAGAGCAGCAAACACAACAAAAATCAATAATAATTGACGGAGATTGAATTGAAACTGAT
This sequence comes from Pisaster ochraceus, assembly GCA_010994315.2. Classification (NCBI taxonomy): domain Eukaryota; kingdom Metazoa; phylum Echinodermata; class Asteroidea; order Forcipulatida; family Asteriidae; genus Pisaster; species Pisaster ochraceus. Next base: position 9,830,985 of record CM021545.1, on the reverse strand, counting down.
TTTTTGTATATATTTAAAAAAATAATATTTACCTTGAATCCTTTTCGTATCGCTGTAAATTATCTGCAGATGTCGACGTCACGTTATTGTGAATACCGCTCTCTCCAGAAACTCCTTGTTTCTTGTTTCGGTCTTTGTTCCCTCCCGCCATTCCATGCTCCTCGTGGATCGTTGATAAGATGTCCGGTCGGACAACATCTTGAAGTGTTCTCTGCTGCAGGACAGAACGGAGTTTGTGCACCTCTTCGCGAAGTTTCCCAATCTCGCTGTCCCGTTCCAAGATGACACCATCGCGAGATTTAATCTGCTCTCTGATGTTCTGTAGTTCGGTATCCTTTTCCCTTAAATCCAAAGCTAAGCGAGCCACCCGGGCTTTCAGTTTGGCCAGGTCAGAGTCCTCGCTCTTTCCATTCTGTGAGTTAGCTCCATGGGACCGCGACTGCGATCCCGCCCCATTACCCATCGTTTTGGAGACGGCAGGTTTGCTGTGAGCTCCGCTGCCCGTGTTGGCGGGCCCCGTGCCTAATGGGTCTTTCAACAGCAGACCCGCGGCTGCCTTCTTCCCACTACCCTTCGTATCGCTTGGTGGCGACATGAATAATGAATGTGCGCTCGCTAACACGTCAGATAAGCGAACACAAACTGAATGGGTCGTTTAAAGAGGTTGCGCTTGACTGAGTTATCATCAATTGAATCAACTATTACACTCTGACCTTGTATTCTGATCACAAAATCATACAGTTGAGCTATCAAATGTTGCTTGCCAACGGTTACATTCAACGGTACCCCCGTCCGTCTATATAAATATTTGCTTCAATTTTGGAATAAAGATACAGTTTTTGTTTGGTAAGATTCGTATCACTTAATTGCAAGCATTCGCTGTGCAGTGTTCAACTCCTCACAGAAGCGATTCTAAGAGATGAAAAGTGTCAAAATCTGTGCACACTCGTTGCCGTGGTGTTGGTAAATACTACTGTGTTTGTTGTCAGTTTCCACGACCACCTGTTCCATCTAAGTCACTCCGTTCCCTGTATAAAACAGATACAAATTGTGTTTTAGTTAAAACGATATAAGTCTATTAAAACACAAACAGGTGACTTGGGAAATCTTGCGGTCAACTTGCCTTGTCGAGCAACTGTATACACAAACTCACTCCCTACAGATTTCAAAGTGGGGATGTGCGACAACACTTAACGACGTTCTACTAGAAAATCGTATAATTTTGTAAAAACTTGAAAATTTCTGTAGTTTGTTGTTTTCGTAATACACTGTTCCCATGACCGTTATTTGTGTGTCTCCGACTGGAAGACGTCTTCGATTTTTTTGAGACCTAACTGTAGTAGTGTACCAGTTGGATTTTGACTGTATACGTTTGGGTTCTTACTAAAGGAATGAATGCCCAGACAAAATAATGACCCCACCCATTACGTCTGAATACGATGTACACTACATACTATACACTGTCAGCGAGGTAACGGCCCAATGAGTTTTTAATTGTTTGTTTACGTGAGTTCGTAGAAAGTCCATGTTGATGATCAGCAGACAATATAATGAAATCAACTGGTGGAGTTTGTCTCAACATGGGTTTGACTTTGGGATGGAGTTTGTGGCTCATTAATAATGAATAATCGAGGAGTCATGAGCAATAATGATCTGGGAGTCATAAATAATCAATGGTAGGAGTTATGAATAATGAATGATCAATGCTGCAAGACTGTATCATATTTTATTTGTGGCTCGTGAATAATTATAATCCAGGAGTTTTTACTAATAAATTATCTAAAGGTCATTAATAATGAATGATCTAGGGGGCATGAATAATGAATGATCTAGAAGAGATGTACAGAATCAATAAAAGGAGGTTGGTGTTGTTAGTTTTTCATCTAAATCCAATAAACCTATCGTCAATCGGAGTTATTAACGTGTAAACAACTTGACAAATCGAGGCGACAACAAGTCAACATACTGCGATTTATACTCAGTTTCTGCAGTGCGTTACAACTTACAATCATTCTGTTTGAATATATTGAATTTGGCGCTGTTTTGTTTCAAATTCCCCGTCACTTTGCCATCTTGGGATCAGCCTAGCGTGGTTATTATTATTGTAAGACAATGACATCGTGACCGACGTGAAGAATGCCTTACAGGCCAACGCACTCTTTACTACCGGGACACTTTAATCAACCGAGGCGCGTCTAGCCCAGGGACAACCGGGAGAACCGGCGCGCTGCCCCCACTAACCAGTTCTGCTGAGCCTCCGACTGCAAAGAACAAGTCTCGTAAAATGTCAGCAACTCCCTACAGCGATATATGCGTTCAATTTGCTTGCTCCTAAATTGTATCCTTAATTAATGAAACCCAATTAGTAAACCAGGCAAGAAGTACACCAGGGAACAGTAACCTCAGGCTGTTATTGAACTGCTTTCAAACCTACGGCGTGTCAAGATAGTGTGAGGAAGTGATGTGATCGTACCGATGTGCCAAGACGAAACTTATAAACTAATAAATTATCAACTTATAAACTGATATTAATCCAATAATAGGCAAGGCTTGCTGGAAGCCAAGGCCTACCAAGTTTTTTTAAATTTTAAAACATTAAAAGTAATAGGTATTATAATAAAGTACAGACATTTGTTTTGCAGTTTTTTTTCTTCTGATTTTAAGATTTTCTCACTAACTATTTGAGCCTGCAAATTTTCTTGAAAGAAGTATAAAGCATGTGGCCAAAGGAGAGAGAAATAGTCCACATTGTGTCCAAACCTGTAGTTTTGTATTTCTGGCGATGCACAGTGTCTGTAAACCTCCTGAATTTTGTAACATTGGGAGGTTCTAGGTCTAGAATAAGGGGTGGGGGAACCCAGGCCAGTAAACCATTTTCAAGGAATTTTCAAAATCGTCAAAATCTCACCCCTTAAAGTAATACAAGAGACTAATAATGTCGTATCATTTTAACCACCACCCAGACCTCGCATTCCCATACGAGAGATTTTCCCAGTTCCGCCATGAAGACTGTGCCCCCATTTTACTATTTTTGGATGTGTAAATGCCTATAGCTTTCTGTTGTCGTGCGTCATTCGGGGTTGTTCATTTGACAAACTCCTTTGTTGATGATGCTGGTATTCTTTTGACACGGTGGACCAAGTTATGGTTTAATTGCTACGGTTGTTGCTGTCACATTTTTATGCGGGTCGGTATTTGCTGCTTGTTGTCTCCGAGAACAAAACGTCTTTAAAGGGAGAATTTACGGATACATCGACCGAAGGTAGCTCGGTGCCATTTTAAGCGTTCTTTAAAAAAAAAGACAATTCTATTAATTGCTTTATTGCTAAAATCATATTGCAGCCAAAGGCTGAACTACATGAAATTTAAAAATATTTAACATTACAATATTAAAACTAGAACAAGAATAGAAGTACATACTAAAAACAGACAATCGGTCCGTTATTATGTTGAAAATGTAAATTTGATTAATTACATTTGAGAGAATCAAATTTAACAGACATATTATTATGAATATATACACCTCAAAGAAGATTGCACTATTTTCCATTCCATATAAAAGGCAGAGGTTTGTTTTGTCCCGAATCTGGACACATTTAATAGCTCAAAAATACAACAATTAAAAACTCTTTTTTTAAATTACGCTCGTGAAAAAGTATAACATGAGAATCGAGCAAGCAGTAAAAAGTTTGAATAAATAATAAGACAAGAATTCTGCTCGTTTGTAAAACGCTAGCCATGTACTTCTTAGCTGCAGCTGTAACTCGTTTTGTAACTGACTTGCAGAAGTACTTGTTTTGTGGTATTGGTAGATCTACTCGTTTCGTAGCGAGTAGAATGTTACCATGATGGGTACATGTACTTTATACCGGAACGATGACAATAATTTGACAGAGACCGTTGAATTGAAGAGAACACCCAAAATGAAGTAATTCGTGATTTCCGATTGATAGATTATATGCTTCCGCCATTGTCAGTTTTATCTGCCTCGTTTGTTCCGATTTCAAGTGGGTGCTTCTCATTGAGTGTCATTTTCTTGACAGTTTCTTTACCAAAGTCCAAACTGTGTCGGTAGTCAAAAGGCTATGAAATGAAAAACTACCGTTCAGTCGTGGCAATCTACGGTTCGTTTATATTACTCTCACGTTTTCGTTTCGTTCTATGTAATCAAAAAAGTTGATTTGTCCCAACTGCCTACTTCTGTTTCATCAAGAATACTTTTCACTTGACATTTTGTTTAAAGTATGGTGGAATTTTAACTGCCTGTATGAGTTTTAATTTTAATTGGCTGCATTGGTTTGAATGCGTGCAGTGTGGTTAGAACTAGAAATGGACGATGAACTGTTACAGCGCCCTCGGATGGCTGATATTCAGAACGGACAAGTAGTATAGCGCACTCAACGGTACAACTTGGAACACCATCTCTGTGGGATGAAGGGGGCGCTTTCGCGATGTGACATGACACTGGACTGTCCTGGCACAGTACACTTGATTATGGATCTCATATTAAAATTGTAATGTTTATATTCATTTTTTATAGCCTTGATGTGGAGCGTCATCAGGCCTTTTTCCACTGCATAAAACATAATCATGTACTCGGATACCGAATGGTAGAAAGCGATCCACTTGGATGCAATTATTGTTATACTTTCGCTATAGCATATAGTTGATTGAAATATTATGTGCCGATACTAAACGAAGTGTGAAAAACAACTTGAAATAGTACCGAGGTGTTGTCGAGTTGAAGACGAGGAGGCCGATAGGCATGACCAGACAGGAGGGATAGTAGAGTACTTCAACATTACATCTTGAGTGTGTACGGAGGAACAATGGGATGATCAAGTAGAACGTGGATGTTATACTCGAGAGTCTTATGGTGCCTCAGGTAATACGACATGGAAGAGAAATATCCCCACTGACATGTCGCAGTAGGCCTGTGGGGAGATCTTGACGATCTGAAGAAACGTCTTCGCTCATAGTACAAGTTAAAGGAAAGAGATCTTACGGTTTAAGACAAACTAAAGGAAGGTTATCTTGATGTATACTCATTCTCCAATCTTAAGAACAGTTTTATTGCATGAGACATTTCTCAAGCTGAAAGGGGTTATACACGGCAACAGTGGCAAGACGTTGAGCTGGGGAAAAAAACTCACGAAATGGCGGTATCTAATCTCGTCTTTAAATAAACGCAGGCTTTCAGTCAATCTAAGTGCCGTGCCAGCTTAATGCTTCACTGACGTTTTTAAGTACTTTTTTTTTATTTCGGTATAATTTTGTGCTCATCGTTTATACAATATTCATATTTTGTTACGTGACTCATGTGTTATTTTTTTGTCCTAGAGCCTTTCTTTTCATCAAAATTTATTATTTTTGCCAAAAATATATATAATTTTTTCAATCTTCAGCGCGCCATTTATAATTTAACTTCATTTTTTACTTTGGCATCACCATTTTGACACCACCATTTTGGACATTAAATTTCTTGCATTGTTATCAATGGATGAAGATTGATTGACTAAGTGGTTGTCTGCCCATATTATTATATTAGACAAAGTTATCAACTCGGACAGTTTGATGGTTATGATGTATAAAAACATATAACTTTTTTGCAGACATCATTTCTTTAAAGTCTCTCCAACAGGGAGGAGCCAGAGCTTGTAATTTGACGCACTTATGAGTGAAGAGAATAATATACATAAAAAATAAAGTAAAATCATGTCCCAACTATTCAGTTGGGATGTCAGACAGCTACAGTACGGGAAATCGAGTGGATTCCCTCCAGACTTTATGAACGATATTAACAGATCTACGGACGGAGAAATCCCGTCCCTTAATCCCATAATGCATTCTGAAGTACCCCGCGATTCATTTTGAATGTCATTCACCTTCTGCGTCACGGAGGGGTTTGCCAATCAAAGACGTCTTTGTAAGGCGTCAGTTGATATCCCCGTGACGTCAGGCCTGGCAAAGCGCGGTTCAATGTAATTTTGAACGGGGGAAAAAAGGAGCGGAAAAAAGAAGTTCGATTTAATCTTTGAGAAGCTTGTACCAACAGGGAACTTTATACACAGCGTGTTGCAACGGGACATAGGGACTGCGTGAAAAACCAATCAGAGCCGTAATTGGATATTTGCCTCAAATCCTCGACGGATGTGTCAATAGTTTACCTTTAAAGAACGGAGTAGGTCACAGGCCCCCTGTAAATGCGTCGTATTCCTAACGAGGGCTTATGTTGTGCATTGATTGTGCAATGAGGTGATTTCAAATACAAACTTTGGGTGGGCAGACCAGATATTTAATATGCTCAGCAGCGTTCACAGTATTATATCAGAGCTGCCAGCAATTGCATCTTGCAACCAGGGAGATTTTTGTACAACAATCAGGGAGATATTTATATACATTCGTAATAAATGGGGAAGACGTTCCCATAATCAGGGAGACTTCCAAATCGGTTCATCAGAACATGGAAAGATTGGTTTATTTTCAGGGGAATTTTCGGCAGAATCAGGGAGAGTCGGCGGCTCTTGCACAAGCAGTAAAGCGAGGTGGACTGCAGGAATAATTTTCTTTAATCTCAGAGAGAAAATGGGGACTGGGATTGGCTGCCTACAGATACGAGAGCTTGAAACGAACTACTTTCATTCTGTGCTCCGATGTTGTCGAAAGGGAATTACAATCAAGGCTAACAAAGTCAAGCCATTTCAAACTAACTCTGGTGTGGTCGATAACCACCGTTCCGTGATGATTAAAATGCAACGTGACGTTGGGGTTTGTAATTGGAATGCTATAGCGCTGGAACCAAAACAATCTGTCACTTGTTAGAAATGCCATATTATTCTAAGGTGACTCTCTCGCGATGGTTTGGGGATGAAGGTGGCATTTCAAATGTTTTCAAATTTTCAAAATTTTCAAATGTCAAAACCCACACACAGTTTAAAGTTATTGAGTTGAATAAACGTATAACCAGTACGAATGCAATGCCGAGGCAACCGCCATTAGCCTTTTATGAGATGGCGAACACTTGTATACACAGAAAGATTTACTGAAACCAAGCAGTGCAATGATATAAATAATGCCCGCCATATCTGAAAATGGCTTATTAGGCTTCCCGTGGTAAAGAGCAATACAATTCCTGATGATGTCGCATCGAACTGATGGACTCAGCTGTTCCGGTCAAGGTTCGGACAGGTTATTGACTGGCAACTTTTTTTACACTCTAAAGATAATGTTACAGGTATTATACTGGATTGGTGTGGATTAAAAACATAACTATTTAATTTTTAGTCTAAAAGCTTTATTACTAATGGAGTTCATACTAGAACCGGGTTTTTCTTTTTGTCTGTGAAATATTTCCCGCTGAAATGAATTCATATTCGAGAAAACTGTATCTGAAACCTTTTAAAAATGCAACAGCTGATTTAGGTTGGTACAACCACCTATTAAGAACAATGTGTTTACATGCTGAATATTTAGCATGGTTTTTCACTATTTTTCTTGACTCACACTACGGATCAAGCCCAAATTTTCACAGGTTTGTGATTTCATGTATATATGGTTGATCACACAAAACATGAACACCGTCTGCGACCATTTCGTCAGCTCTACCAATCCTGTATAATACTTTTAATTATAAGTGTTTCGCCGAAGAAAAGCACCGAAAGTTTACTTACGGTTATATTTGAATTCAGCTATTGTACTAACATGCTGTGAATGGTTTTCTTATTGTTTTGCCACCAGCACCAGTTTCAATCGTGAGATATTGATTTTAGACCACAACAAATAAGTTACTGACCCGTTCTTTTTCTTTGCAAATTGTGTGTTTTTTCCCCAATCACATCCCTGTCAAAAGCAGATGTCGCAGCTCGTAATCTCTATTTTCATATCCTTCAAGAATTACATATAATATTAAATATTATTTAATGTCATGCCTTTTGGAGCCGTCCAAACACACGTGAGTCGTGTGTTTACATGAAAACTAACCTCCTATCACAACTGTTAATTCAATAACGACTGCTTCATGGTATGTGACAACCAAGTTGACACACCATTTAATAACATGACTACTATGGACAAGTTGTGCGAAAACCGAACTATATTGAGTTGTTGACTTTTTGTGTGTGTCTCCCAAGGCTGTCGGTAGAATAGTGTTACTGACACCGCGAGAGGGCGTGTGAACAGTACATTAATAGGGACAAATCGTTATTACTAGGTTAATTAAGGGAGTACTTTATAGTGATGTCTAAGAAAGTTTGTAGGTTATTCTTATTTACACTGTTAGGTGGTTCCATACTTGCTGATGAGATGTTATAAGGAAGTATACTTGATGTAAGATGGCTCCCGTGGTAGTACTTCTGGATAGTTTAAGATAGTTCTTGTTGACGATGTTGTTCTACTGTGAGGATGATGAAGGTTGTACCCAAAAATAGTGCTTAAAGATGCATGTACAGTTCTAACATCTTATGACGACGTGGGATGGTTCTAAAGGCAGTGCTTGTTGATATGAGTTGGTTCTTCGGACGATAGAGACGGTTCCAATGCTGACCTTGTTGATATAAGATGGTATTACGATACTGCTTGTTGATGATACAAGGTACACGGAGTTATTTTGACAATGTGAGATGGTTCTAAAGGCAGTTCGCTTGTTGATATAAGTTGTTTCTTTGGATTATCGAGATGGTTCAAAGTGCTTGTTTATAAAGATGGTATCACGATAGTTCTTGGGGAGGATGTATACATGTAGTTCTTGTTGAAGATATGAGACGGTTCTTTAAAGGCATGGACTTGTTGGTATATTATTAGTTGGTTCCACGGTACTACTTGTGGATGATTCCATGGTTGTACCTATAGTAATATACGATGTACCTAAAATAGTGCCTGTAGATGATATAAGATTGTAGTTCTTGCTGACGCTGGGATGATTCTGAAGGAGACACTCAACTGTTCTGTCAGTATATTGCTCTAGCACCGAATGGTAAAAACATCCAGCACAAGTTAAGGTGATACCTGAAGCTATCAAGAGTCGTCCCGTTGTGATTCAGGAGGCTTTGTCAGCTTTACACCTTGTCACTGTTGAATTATAGTCTGTCAGCGTTTATATCTGAACTCATATCATTTCACTGACATGGAACAGTGCTTCGTGAGATGTCCACGTATATTTCAAGACAATCTCCCTTTAGCCGTTTCTTAGGCTGACGAAAGTTGCCTTGTCCGTGGCATTTTCTCCATTTAACTGGAAACTATCCATTTGAGTGCCTTTTTTTCTTGTAAGACTTTGATAAGGAAACGTCCGTCTTGATGAAGGTTCTCAGCTTCAGGTGGTCAATTTGATCTCTGCTCTCTGCCAAGTGTCAAGGCAGTAAGTAATTGTCACTTTTCATCCCCGGGAATTAAATTAGTCAGTTCTGGGGTAAAGAGATCATGACATTCAACGTGATTTCTTGTAGAGTGGAGACCTTCTTGGATCTGCCCAACGACGAAGCCCAAGTCAGCAGATTTCTT
>CM021545.1:9781811-9792861 GCA_010994315.2 Pisaster ochraceus | reverse complement strand
AAAACACAACTTGTCACAAAGACACACACATCAAGACAAAGTACACGCCTAATATAACAATTCCACAACGAAACCTGACGTGAAAGCGAAAGAAAACATTAGTGGAGAGAAAAATTCCACCTACCTTTGTCCCTCCCTCGACAAATTCACCAGAAAGCATTTTCTCTCCTCGGAACGCAAAGACGATCATGAGGCCCTTTTGATTGAGTTGAAAAACATTCAAATAAATAACGTTTTGGTATTATGTACAAAATGACGGGAAAATAAATCAGCATTGATAAGGTTGACTATGGAAATAAATGAGGGGTGGGTGTTTTGAATTTAAAGAGGTAAAACGTATATGCAGCATAATAGGTCAGACTTTTGACCGTACAGCAATTGTTTTATTGGTTGTGTTTTTAGTCCCTTTTACAGATTTGAATCCTTCGCTATTTTTGTATTCACTGTGCCTTTTTTTTTAAGTGTTTTTTTTGTGGTTCGTGTTTTATCTGTATACGGTGCTCTAGTAGTTACACGTGTAGGTTTTACAGGCTCGTTCTTCGTTTCGAAATGACTGCCATGCTCCGCTGCATCCGCATTTACCAAGCAAAAGAAGTAATTTCAATTTCAACAGGTCGGCATTCACTGGTCAAAAGGTCCTTCAGTTTCAACAGGCCGCAAAGATGATTCGAAATCGCAAATTCGCGAATCGCGAATTCAACTGACGAATGGTGAACATGTAACAGCATTGGGAATGTCTATATAAATATTAGATAGAATGACTGAAACAAGCTTGAATGAAAAGAACGAAATTCATGTTTGCACGAAAACGCAACTGAATGCAATGTACCCATAAACACAAGTGATCCAGGGAAACCTGCGTGAATTTGAATGTGAAACTGAGTTACTTTTTAATGAAATTGAGTCCGGGTAAAAGCCTACATTATTCATTGTGAAACTTACTCGCACTAAGGCTAACGCTAAAATGCAGCTTCCGCATAGTTGTGCTGACAGAGCATACTGGTAGTAGCTACCCATGATAACCGCCTGTGTCAATGGCAAAAAGAAACTTATTTGTATAAACAAATTGAAAAAGAAACCACATTATAATTGGTCAATATTAACATAAGGTTGAAGTTATTATAATTCCCTTTGCTAGTCTACCTCTAAGGAAGTTGCAATATAGGTATACGTCTTGATTGTGCCGCTTTGCCATGGCGTCTTTTATTGACTGACGCTCGTTTTCGTTTCATATAATGGTCTATTAAAACCGCCATACAGCCTTGGTTAACTAGCATTGGGCACGACGCATCATTGTCATTTCCCATCAAGGCTGCATACGGTACCCCATGTTTCAGAGTTACCATAGTCAATATACAAACTGTCATCATTGCCATCTTGACTGTTATGGGCACAATCTAAACGTCCATTTTAATTATTCTAATTCCAGCAAAGACCTATAGCGATATTGTTATTAATGCAGAGATACCAGTTGCTGTCTGCAAAATAATACAGGCCTACACGTGTTTTCCGTATGGCAACAACAGAGTACACGTATAGTGTCAGATGTAATGCTATATTTTACAAACTTGTAAGAGGATTTTATGGCGAAGGATTGATCTTGGCAAACATTTCATAAAGCTGCTTGCAGAGTATCATTGCTTAACATATTTCTGCTCAGCAAAAATTAGCAGGATAGTGAAATGATCTTTTGGCCAGCTAGCGTTCCAAAGTCTCCCATTGTAAAGTCACCTTGTAATAAAACAAGGTCAGACCCGACGTTGTTTCAAGACACTGTACTTTCCTTATTCTGCTTAGCATAATTTTGTTTTGCTTAGCTACTTCTTGTGCTTAAGCAGCTCTATGAATTTGGACCCTGTTTTAGAAATTAATGTAATGCATACAGATTAAGAGGGAGGGGTGTTCTAAGGGTGGATTTACCCGGTAAGTCTGCTGCGACCCACGGTCCCAAAAGTCCCCCATTGTTTTACAGAGGTGCTGGACCTAGCTCGTAGGTATTTGAGAGGGGCCGGTGTCGAAGGAGTAGTCGAAGCCAAGAATGAAAGTTGGGCAGACGTTTTAGTAGGATTTTGGCGATAGTGGAAGTCTTGGTTTAGGAAAGCTGTTACACAGCTGATGATACACAATATTAATGAAATCATTTCTTAGAGCAAGGTTAGATGACGTATATAGTGGTCAACAGTGGAGTAGAGGTCGGTCAGTCTGGGGGATCTTGAGGTCATAGCCCAAGAGCGTGTGTCGCGTGTGTTTGCTCATAAATGGGAGCGAGCCTTGAGACGATAGGGCATGGGCCTGCTGACATGTAAACAATTATCGGGGGTGCTAAAGTTCAAGTGAAAAAAACCCTTCCTTACACACTAATGTGTATTTTGTTGTAACTTGATGAAGTCCATATGGTATTGGTAGTGCTATAGTCCAGTCTGGTATAGTGCCCCCATGATGTGGACTGCTAATGCACATGAGCCCTGATGTGAGGTAATATTACATCAATGACTATTATTTTCACCATTAAAGTCAAGCCAGGCTTCTGTTAGAAACACAATGTCGACGTTCTGAGAGTATGAAGTTAATTATTACTTATCTAGAAAACCTCTTCACTGCGCCGAGACCTCTGGGGGTTAATAATGACATGCCTGGCTGAAAAGGGGTAAAATTTCCAGATGTGATCGGAAAGGAAGCGATGTCAGGTTGTGTTCTCAAGGCCACGCCACACAGGTCAATGTTTCCAGGCAATTTGGAGGTAACTAACCGCACTGCATAATACACAAGGAACACTTCGGCAGCACGCTAGAGACATTCTTCTAGCTGTAACTCACTATCCCCAAGAAAACAATGAGAAAACCACGAATGAATTATGCTATTGAGGATTGCCTGGAGCGCAAGGTTGCTTGTAAATTGCCTTGTGTGACATGACCTTAAGAGTCGTTGGCAATTTATTGTTCCATAGGTTGAGGGGGGGGGGGGGGCGGTTGCAACTGGAAAACTTCTACCTCCGTTAAGCTTTCATCCTGGCCGATGGAACCACAAGCGAAAGTGGGTATTACTTGAGTGTAATTGCCGCGCTGGATTGTATGGTATGGTGGCCCTGAAGGGACATCAAACATATATATTTACGTAAATATTATTCACGGCTTTTGCCCCAATTCGCAAATATTCACGTAAATATTTGCGATTGAGGCCCAAATCGTGAATATTTACGTAAGTATCCATGTAAATATATAAGTTTGATGTCTCTTTAAGGGCTTTAGGGGCCACCTTAGTATGTTGATACATGGAGGAAGGAAGAGTTGCTGACGGTACTTGGGGGAGATGAGATGTCGACAGATTGGTTGTCACAAATGAGCAGGGATTTATTGCAGGCGGAGTAGACGTTCCACTGAGCTGCTATTGAAAGACTTGCTGGGATTGTTTATCTTGTGTCGACGGGGACTGTGTGATGAGGTTAGATGGTTTTGCAGACCAGTCCGGGCAGTCGGAAAAAAGGGTATTCTTGAAAAATACAAACCAGAACGACTACTCACCAAAAATGGAATAAGCGAACTTATCATCAGCAAGATCTGCCGAATATAAAAGAACACGTGGGAGAAGGTTACCACAATCTGTAGAAGACCAACCAGTTACAAAAACAAACATTATGATTCTGTTTTGAGAATTAAAATATTTGATGGCAGTTTCCCCGTACTCACCACATTCAATATGAGTCCAACATCGCCGACATGTTCCACGTTCTGTAAAATCCTGTTTTAATGGATTGCAACCACAGACAGTTACTTATTAATGGGTTAAATGTTACACACTATATAAAAACAAAATAATTAGTGAGCCAAAGTACTGCTCAACCCTAGTAATTTTGGAGAGCCGGTGCCACCGTGGGAAATGAAGCTTATGAGGCTTTAAAGGAAATGGATCAGTATATCTAACAAAAAATAGTTGCAGCCAGTGTTCGTGTTTTGTGTGAGCATCCATTTAATTATACATGAAATAACAACAAACCTGTGAAAATTTGGACTTTGCCCGTTATGTGAGTCAGGAGAACAATCTATGCACAATTTTTTTAGCATTTAGGCTAAACACATTGTCCTAAATTTTGGTAGTATAACAACCGAAATCAGCTGGGGGGGGGGGGTTTGGGTAAGGTTTTCAGATACAGTTTTCTCGCATGAGTTCATTTCAGAGGGAAATATTTCACAGAACAATATTTGCTCTAGTATGGTCTTTATAATCAGTTAGCTTTCGGACTAAACAAAATTAATAACAGTGATGTTTTTAATCCCTCTACCAAATCCTGTATAATACCATCAACCTTGTAGGCTTTTAGTTTTAGACTAAGGTTAAACAATGATGTTTTTTAATATCTATACCAATCCTGTAAAGTACCTTTAACGGCGTATCGATTCCTTGTGAAGCAGATTTGTGGCCATTTTCAGATATCAATTTCCTGGCTTCATCAACCCAATTATCGACAACAGAAGTCGAATAGTATTGAGTCAAAAGTAACACAGGTATCGCTTGATTGTCTGTATAATAATAAGCTGAACTCACCAAACATGGTCCTGCCAAAGAGCCGATACTATCCAAAACGACACAACGAATATTAAGAATCGATACCAATCAGCGAGCAAACTACTCCATAAATTCTGAACGAGAAAACGCAAACGCAATAAATTATGAATAATTCCTGTTACAATCGAAATTGTGTTCTTCGGTGTTGTAATGAGGACAGCAATTAAAAGTGTTCTTTAAATTTATTACTATTATTATTGTTTTTATTATTATTATTATTATTATTATTATTATTATTATTATTATTAATTTCAAGGCAGGGTATACTTTTGGTAATTGACAAAGACCAGTATCCTCGCTTGGTGTATCCCAACATATGCATCAAATAACAGACCTGTGAAAACTTGGGCTCAATTGGTCATCGAAGTTGCAAAAAACAACAACACACACAACAAAAACAACTAAAGAAAAACCCGCACCCTTGTTGCATGGAGAAAGACATGAAGCCTGAAGCCTTTCTCAGGTTCAAATTATGGGGTGGAAAGTTACCCCCTTCTCTAAAACTACATCACTACAAAGGGGGTCATTTCCTTACAATGTTTTATAATATCAACAACTCTCCGGTGTTCTGGGTCATTAACTTGTGGAGAAATTACCAAACATCCCCCAACCTTTCAAGGACTCGTTAGCTTGCTGGCAGAGCAATATGGCAGCAACGACGCTGGGGACTAATTTCAGGGGGACACAAGTGGGTGTACCTTTTGTTATTCTAGGGATGCACTTCTGACCGCGCACTTAAAACCGTTCTTCATTTTCATTTCTATAAACAAGCGCCTTTTCAGCGCCCTAGTGTCAAGCCGTTCAGGCCTACCTAAATATAATCTGGTGTTAGGTACAAAATAGATACATTTGTCTGCTTGCAAAACGTTGAAATGACTCTACACAAAAGTTTATCAATTTAAATAGTTATTAACCTGTATCTATACGATGTCTATTCGGCCATAAAAAGGTAATAAAATGTTGAGAGTATCCTAGAACCGCTCTCTCATTATCTATTCTGGTAAAACAAAAAACAAAATACTCAAAAGTCTGCAATATGGAAATACAAAATCAATAAAAAGGAACAATATTTATCTTTCTGAGGAACTTAACAAAAATCTTCAAATTGTATTTAAACCATGGTTTAGTTGTACCACATACCTGAGTGGGTTCGTAGTTCTGCACTTCCTCTTTTAGCGGCACTACCTTTACAAACAAATTGAAACAAGTATAGGATTTCGAGTCAATTTATCAACTTATCAACTCATAACTATAGTCATGCACAGCACAGAAACACTCTGTAGAAACTCCCAAGTTGGAATTCCCGCGGAGCTCGTTTCTTGGTCAGGCTAACCCGAAAACTAGTTGAAAAAAAGAAGGTGAGTTTAGCTCGTTGTCTACGTCAGTTTTTGACCCAGTTCTGGGTCAGTTTTGACAGAAATCGGAGTCAGGCCCCGTAGGATCCAGAACCCCAATTCTGATCCAGGAAGCTGTTGGAGTGTCTTTTTAAGAAGTGATGGCAACAGTTTTAAGAGTAGGTCTATATCTAAAAAGATGCCTACACCTCGGCCAAAAATAACAAACGGCACAAATTTCAACAAACCGACTGTGAAGCTGTTGGAGTGTCTTTTTAAGAAGTGATGGCAACAGTTTTAAGAGTAGGCCTATATCTATTAAGATGCCTTCACCACGGCCAACAATAACAAACGGCACACATTTCAACAAACCGACTGTGAATTAAACAATAATTACTCATACCATGAACGTAGTGATAGTAGCGAAAACTGCGTCACTGAAGATATTCAATCTTTCAATGGACATAAAACGATGTCGCCTGATCCATTCCTTCTCCTTTCTTATTATATCGCCAAGATCTTCCTCGTCTGTCTTAATATTTCCAACGGTGCTCTCATCTTCCTCGCTGATCTCATCTTTGTCGGTGTTAATATTTTCGTTGGTGGTCATATTTTCTTCAGTGTTCACAATTACGTCTTTTGGACATACGTTCACTGCCTCCTCTTTGATGGCATCACCATTTGCCTCCGTCCCTACCTCCATGATCTTATCCAGTTACAGGGCTAAAATAGAGAGACAAATATGTTGAGAATATGATTAACTGTCTCTCAATGTGACCCGCTGTACCCTAGCCATCAACAGTTCGCCGTTGACTGTAACACCTGACGTAATACCAAAGTCACACTTCAACACCCGTTGCGTGTAAGTTTACAGTGTAAGCCTACAGCTCAACAATGTTGTTAAGTCATTGTGCTAGTTCCCAATATCATTACACATTCTGTATACCGCTCACTTCACTGCATTCAATTTGAGACGTCACACTCAGCTCTTGGTAAATAGGTTGGTGCTTTAGAAAAAACAGAAACCATCCCCGCAGGTATTTTTGATAGCAGATAATGTTTGTGTACGAGACAGGTATTCAATATTACTGTACAGTGTGTGGTACACAGTGGCGTGATGTACACATAATAACGTATAACATGTACTTTTTGAACTCAGATGATAAACGCTAAGCCACGGAAGTGAGGTACCCTTCACACATATATCAATCACGGATAATCTTAATACTCAGCTATTTACCAATCAGAGGGCATTATCGCCAAAATTGTGACGTCATGAATAGCAATGCACGGCGCCAGGTGATGGCTGATACCGTCGGCGCTTGCTTGATGGCATCACGCAGCGAGTATGCTAGACATTTTTATCCCTACGGGCGGTAATCAAACCATAGAGCTACGATCAAACCCAAGGCACCAGACTACACAGCTATACTCAATGGGTAGCTTGAACACCTTACGCCACACTTCGGGTATCCTTGCGGACAAAGACAGGGGGCCAGTCTACTCAATGGGCAACTTCAAAATCAGAACTCGTCCAGTCTCTTCTCATTTGGACACTCGTAGCTTTGTATCGAATTGGAGTTGAAGGCCATCCTTTTAACTAACAGGTGCACATTAGTTCCATGCTTGGAGTTGAACAATGGAAAGTGTTCGTATGTATAATCCAGATTTGCCGGGTGCCTGCCTCTCTCATTCATAGAGCTATTTTGCATAACATGAAAATTTAAGATGGTTCAATGAATACAGCTGGAAGGGTTGGGTAGCGGCCTGTAGAGCAGACATTCTCATTGGGCAATGGTGCAGATCTTTACGGTGCTAGGTCTTTACGGACGTTTCAAACTATTACTACCTCTGAATGATGGGAACATTTTTTACTCCCCTTGCTGAGCCTCAGACAAAATAATTAGACGTCGACCAATGTTGATTTACGTCACCATGATCCTTGAAGTCATTTATATAACGGAGCCCCTTAGGGGACGTGTGATGAAAACAAATTCACGTACAATTTGAGTTCTTTATTTCGTGCGCTCAAATAAATTATTTTGCTCGCTCGAAAAAAATTATTTCCTCCTTTCGAAATGATTTCGAGCGCTCGAAAAAAAAAACCGTTTCGACGCCCGAAGTTTGTTATTTTAGAGTGCTGGAAGAAAAGGTATTTCGTGTCACTCAAAATCATTCCGGGAATTCAAAATTATCTAGTTCGAGCGCTCGAAATTACTTATTTTAAGAGCACGAAATGATTTCATGAGCACAAAATAATTAGCTCCAATTATTTCTTGGTGGGTTAATTTATTTTCATCAAGTGTCCCTTTAGAGACTCCGTACATTTCTCATGCGGTCCGTTGACTACATAATTTTATAATGTATTAAAACAAGCGCACACGCGACAATTGGTACTCCACAAAACTACATTGAAAAGTGAGAAATCATAAATTTGAAAAGTGTAAGAAGCAAGACTATAGGCCTACATTGAACTGCATGACTCCTGCCTCATACACGACAGCTATTTAGAAAAATGATTGCATTCGGCCTACCATTCAGCAATTCAACAGCTTGCAGAACCGTCAGCCAACTCTATGATTTCCTACCTCAGTTGGTTCCCAAACGGACGAATATTTCACGATAACAACAATAAGCCCTTCGAGTATCAACGTCACAGAGGCTTGTGGTATGACGTCATAAAGTAATTAAGGTCAAACTAACGATTCATAAACAGCGACCGTCAAGGGGCGTTCTAATACGCTAGTTGATGCACTTAATGGTAATATCCAATTTTGTCAACGTGTTCTTCTTTCATACTTCACATAAGCGGCAAAGTACATATTTACCGTTGACCCCAGGTCACAGGGACCACTGTAACACACCATGAGTGATGTGGAAGTCGAGCAAACAATGATGGTTTCCCCATCCCCGGAACCGTCAGCGTGTTGACACTGGTCTGGTGCTGTGTTTGTTTAAGTTGGCCTCGTCTTTACTTTGACTATTACACTTTAAAGGCTCCAAGAAAGGAATAATAAAACAAACTCGTGCAATTTCTAACCCAACTAGAAGTTGTTTTATTTATGTAAAATAAATAGAAAACAAAACCCAAAACAAAAAGTAACAACATAGAGAAAGGTATAAATGTCAACTGTTTCCTCATCGGTGCAGATATCAATCTGAAATGTCCCCGTCACTTCCTCGTAACTTAAGCGATCCAACTTCGTTCGTGGCAACTTGGTAGTGTACGGTGGCCCTGCAGGGACGTCGCAAATCGCACACATATCATGTACGCTTTGCGATGTCCCTTCAGGGCCTCCATAGCAATGTCATTAAATATCATCACTTTAAAATAACCAAAATCTTCACTTAATTTTATGAGAAAATAAAATGAACGATTATAAAAAAAAAATTGTTTTGTTTTATTGTCTCATGACAACCCGTGGCTTCATGCAAACGAATGCTTGATCTGGGCCTACAAAGCCGGTCATGACATTGTCTTTTTATTATTACTTTCCCATCACAGAAAGAAAACAAAAAAACACAACTAAACTGGCTGTATTTCTGGATGTAAAACCAAAACTTGCAACCTCGATCGGGTCATGGTAACTTCATTGCAATAATGTTGACATTAACAGAATTATGCTTTCGAGATGACAGCTCCCTTGATAAAGAAAAATTACACTCTAGAATTTGAATGACTGACACTTCTGACAGGTGAACACTCAAACCAGGTTGCGTGTTGGTAATGCTTGAACTTTGGCTTTGGAGTAAAAAAAAAACCAGTCAAATTTCAAATACTTTATTCAAAGGGGGTGTCAGGGGTGGTCGGGGCTTGCGGATACTGGAAAACACAATGTAATTTTGAAGTTAAAAATGTTGATCTATGTATAATTTTAACGGTATTATACAGGATTGGTAGAGCTGACAAAAAAAACGTAGACAGCATGTTTTTGTGTGATCAACCATAATATACATGAAATAACAAACCTGTGAAAATTAGGGCTTATTCCGTTGTGTAAGTCAGGAGAAGAAAAAAACCAAAACATTGTCCTTAATTTGTAACAACCGAAATCAGCTGTTGCAATGTTTAAACACGGTTTTCAGATACGGTTTTCTCAAATATGACTTCATTTCAGAAGAAAATATTTTACAGGAAAAAAATTGTTTTTGTATGAACTTCATAATCAGTAAGCTTTCAGTCTAAAACTAAACAATGATGTTTTAATTCCTTACCAATCCTGTATAAAACATTTGATTTGTTTTCTTCTATTACATAAAGCATTACGGCAGCACTTTAAAACAATGGCAAATTATTGGCAGATTGAGTTTGTAGTATAAGCTTCTAGACAGTCGAGTTAAATAAATTATAATACACAGCCTTTGTGTCAACTTGAACTGACATTTTGTAATGGTCGTCTTTTGTTGCACGTTTCACAGCAGTAACAACGATAGTTACATTGTTCTGGATCGTTACTATTTCAATTTGCATAAATAGTATTTTGATTTTGAGAATATCGCTTTAAATAAATCGTAAGAAATCCTCCCTTCATGGCAGACTTTGGAACGCCAGGTGGCAGCAGACTTACCGGGGCCAATTTCATAGAGGTGCTTAAGCAGAAAATATTGCTTAATATTTGTCTGCTAAGCAGAAATGAGCAGCATACCAGTCATAAATTGTGCATATGACATGGTAGTTTGGCTGGTAACCTTGTTCTGGTAAACATAATTTGTTGTGCTTAGCTACTTTTTGTGCTTAAGCAGCTCTATGAAATTAGGGTAAAATGTCCATTGTTTACGACTCCATTGCATGCGCACGTTACCGAGGTCTGCTGTCATATAGCGTTCCAAAAGTCTTGCATTGGATTTGAATGAGTTGCCGGTGGGTTTTCTTTGCTGTACTTAGGGATTTCAACACAAGTCCCATGTTTCTTGTCATAAGTTATTTTTATGTAGTGGTCACCATGAGGTATTAAAACTTGAAACATAAATACGTAAACTTGTATAATAATAAAGTTCAGACTACTATCATAAGTTCTAAACCACAAGGGAAGCTGACTGGGGCAGCTATAACTAATTTGGGGTTGAGCAAGGACAAAATAGAGCAGGATCTGAACCAACGAGCTCCGGATTAACGTGCCGGCGCTCTACCAACTGAGCTATCCAGCCCTATG
>CM021545.1:9740051-9757889 GCA_010994315.2 Pisaster ochraceus | reverse complement strand
AATTGTTAAGCAACATTTTCTGCTTAAGCAGCTCTATGAAATTGGGCCCTGGTTTTAAGCAGCTCGCTGCTTTCAGCTGTGCCCATAGTGTTAATCTCAATTAATTTTATATATGAAAGGCAAATTATGTTGATTATGATGGCATTTGACGTAAAAAAAACCCCAGAAAACCCCCGTTTCATGTCGATATTAAAGCTGTTTCCATGGAAAAAGATTTTGAGTAAGAAAGACGGCAGTTGAGCCTGTTGAGAAATTTCAAAACAAATCTCTTGAATAAAATATTTCATTAGTTTCCCAGAAGCCATGAATAACCGATGTCGACTCGAATGGTCTGATCGCTCCCTATATAGCGAATCCGTCACATGACTGCTTTTGTTCAAGGAAAGATCGTTCGTTTAGCGCCCGTTTTTGGTTTTATTTTATTTTATTAATTTGTGTAATTCAGTATTATTTAGTAGAGTTGACAAAACAGTAATGTTTTGTGTGATCAACCAAGTAAAAGAACCTGTGTAACAATGTGGGTTTAATCCGTTGTGTGAGTCAGGAGAAAATAGTGAAAAGCTATTTTCAAATAGTGAAAACAATTTTCAGCATGTAAACACATTGGTCCTAATGCTGGTGGTAACAACCGAAATCAGCTATTGCGTATTTGTAAATATTATTTTCCGGTTTTCAGATATAGTTTTCTTGAATATGACTTCTTGTCAAAGGGAAATATTTCACGATTCTTATAGTGTGAACGTTATAAATCAGCAAGCTTTCAGACTACAAATAAACAACGGTATTTTTTATCTTTACCAACCATATACTACCATAATATAACTGTGTGAGTTTATTAGGGAATATAAATGTGATTAACAGTATTATTCTAAATGCTGCAAATATGTTTATGAAATTCAAGTTGTGAGTTACTTTTCTTCATTTGACTTTTAGACAATTATTGTAATCCTCTAGCTTTAAAGGTAGGGTGTACCTTTGATAATTACTCAAACATTTAATGACCATGGAAACTTACTTGGCAAGAAGCACTGCAGCTGTTGATATTATGTATAACAGTTTGGGAAACGATTCCCTTCAAAAGGAATGCGGTTTTAGATAGATTCAAAAACATTTCAATTTGAAAAAACGTTTCTGCACGAAACAATTCTCAGGTTGTGTATTCCAATTACGGAGTATTCTTCCTGCGCGAACATGACTACCCCAGATTTTAGGCGATATCGGAAAAACGTTATCACCTTTTGAAATGAATTTTTCTACAGGTTATTTTGGATTGTATCAACATTTATTGAGGGTTAAAACAATAGAACGGTTCCAAAAATCAACGGTATACTTTGCCTTTAATATGAAGATGTGATATACAATCTGTAATGTAGATGCCTGCTGTCTAACGTGATTATAACACTCTACGATATCCAATATCTCGAGTCATGTCCTACACACTTCTTAAATTATCAAAAGTTAATAAGCCTAGAGATGGGTTTCCACTCTGTAATGACAATGATTTGCAAAGCAGTCAACATAGCAGAGATCAACACTAGGACCATCTTGAAGGAAAGTTGAGAAGGATTTATTCTGACGTTTGATAGGAAAGCGAGAATATTCAGGATCAAATTTTTACGCGATGCAGAAAGAATAACAATCTTTAAGAAGAGCGAGAGAGGGGGCGGAGTTCTCACATGGAACAGTCGTAGGGCCTCGCCTCCGGTACGAAAGGGAGAAAGATAAAAAAAAATGTGGCTAGTGTAAAACTCTGTGGCCTTGTAACTTCTTAATAATTCTTAATAAATTGTCATCGTTTTTTTTTCTTTTTCTACCTTTCTTTCTGTGAAGGACTTGAAGGGTTTTTCTGTCTATCATCATGATGAGGGAAGTATCAGTTTGTTTAGTCTTGGTGCTTGCAGTGGTGTGCATGGTGGACGCAAGACCTAAGTCACACAAGGTAAGATGTGAATCGAACATGCAAGGCGTGCCGTGCCGCCGAGCACCGGCTCGAGCTCTCTGGTGTTTCTGAGTTAAGTTCGAGTCCCGGTCGTGGCACTCGAGCAAGACACTTTACCATAATTGCTTCGGACGGGACATTGATCCCGGATTCACGGTAGTGCACGTAAAAGAACCCAGAACACTTATCGTGGAAGAGGTAGGGGTTAACCCCGGTGTTTCTGGTTCACACAGCAAGCACCCTTGTTTACAGGTTTTCTCAGGCTTGTGAGCTACGGTAATGAAGTTCACGTATGTGGCATCCTTGGTTTCACAACCAGAAATATATGAAATAATATCAAAATAATAACAATTGAGTAAATCATTAAATAATCTTCTAGACACATCGTGGAAGTAAAAACAAACCGAGACAAACAGATCAAAGAATCTAAGCCAGCTGATGCTTGTCAAAAATAATAAAATAAATAAATAAACAAACAAACAAACAAACAAAGTACAGAGAAACCCACACCCAAACCCATGTTCAGATGCACCTAATTATAATAATACTCTTGAAAGTTTTAATTTTACAAAACATCTTATCGGAGATGTTTCAAACTGTGCGTGGTATTCTTCCCACAGAGACGTCATCATGGAGAAGGGGACGCAGAAGACGGAGGTAAGACACATTTGTTTTTAGATTCTTTATTTCTTAATTGCTTATTATTTTTTTTTTTGCTTGAGTCTGAGTGTATGTGTTTACACAAAATGTATTCTGGCAATGTTTTTCATTGAAATAATAATTATTTATCGTTACTGTACCCTAAAAGACCGTTTAAGTCTCGTGCGTATTCGAACTTCCGGGACGCGCGTATTCGCATTTCCGGGACTAATGGTGTCAACCATATTGAGTTTTACGTGTGCGCGGTTCTGTTTCTTCGAACAATTTAGTTAGTTTATGGTTATAACATTTATGTCATGTTGTTGAGAAAGTAAAATTTTGCCATGGAATTATATGAAAGTAAAATAAATTTAACAAATCAACATAGAAAACCCGAGACTGAGACTTGACCTCCGTTTGCAGTTATATACCTATATGCTACTTGGAAACATTTCAGAATTTTGCCCAACTGACGTTCATTTTATCATTAAATGCTTTGTAATGGCCGCAGAAATTCGGGCGTGATTGGCAAATGGGGTTTCTAAAATAAGGCATCACAGTCCCAAGTTTTTAATTTAAACAAATTATGTGTATTCTTATATAAACATTGACATTTTATTTATGTGAAATTGCTATGGATATTTTTCATTTTTAAGAAATTTGTAGAAATAGAATTTTTAAAGAAGATTTGATTTCATTAAAGATTTTAGTCTTCGTTCAGGTTGTTTTATTGTTTTCGATACGTGCGTGAAACGCACAGTCCCCTAATTAACAAATATTTTCATTTTAATAGTTATATGTAATTATATTGTTATCGTTGGCAGGGGTCTATACACACCTTTTGATGACAGATTTTATACTATTGTATACCCTTGACAGCCCCTGTTGAACTTGAATTAATTGTGAAATAACTAAATAAATAAATACAATAATAATTTTTCTGCCCTTCTAACATCCTTGATGAAAGAAAATTATGCATGTACAAGGAGACCAGTAGCCGAGGAAAACATGAACTCAGAAGGTCGAGAGGGGGAAAAATGCCATCTTATGTTCGTCCAAGTAACTTGCTTAAATTTACTGTAGTCTTCGACATCAAGAGGTTCATAGGAAAACACTTTATAATGTCTCGGGGTGAATTTATCTCCTTCTATACTGCCTTTGGGATTTTGTCTGGAGTGCGTTATCTTAAAAGAAAATCAGTGTTTGGTCAGAGAGATGGTTGCTTTCAAATCCAAGACGTTCCAACCAGTAGGGAGATGTTTTCTTGCCTCCGTGATGTAAGGAAGTGACTGCTTGAGATGGCATTTCGAGACTGTCAGATAAACAGAATTATGGAATGCCTGCTAGCCATAAATATTCTAAAATTATCTATGATCCGAAGCATAATGTAGGAACGACGTGTTGTCTGGTCGATGAGCTTCATTTTAACTGTGTTTTTAAAATTCACTGCGAGACCGTCAAAATATTATTTTGTACAATTTTACAAACAAACCATGTCCACGAAACGATTTGGATTTAATAAGGGAATATTTTGGGGAAATTATTAGGAAATTAAATGTTGGTTACAAAGTCCGCATCAAGGGCCGTTTTTTATATGTTTTTTTTTTTTTTTTTTTTTTTTTTTTTTTTTTTTTTGCACTTGTGGCTGGGTGGGTCAAAAGAAAAAACTGTTAATCGAAATTTAAATTTCATTACAAATAAAGGAAAAAAAAAAAAGAATTGACCTCCGTTTGCAGTTAGGCCTATAGGCTACTTGTAAACATTTAACAATTGTGCCCAACTGACGTTCATGTTATCATTAAACCTTTTTAATGGTCGCAGAAATTCGGGCGTGATCGGCAAATGGGGTTTCTAAAAATATTCAAAAAAATATTTCTAACCAAGTACGTTTTTATTGCCATTCATTTTAAGAGTGGTTACCAAACAATTACCTTCTCTTTATGAAGAAAAAAACGAACCAAAAAAGTAGCTTTAATTTGCCAAAAGTGTCCCCTTTAGAGAAACAATTGTGCACCCCTCGTGCTCCCCTCAAATCGTACCCTAGCTTTGACGTTGCTCCGCAAGACGTACATGTCCTCTTTGATACCGTAACGAGTCGAGATGCAACAGTCGAGGATAAAGATTTCTTTTCTTAGATACGGAAGAGACACGGTCGCACCTTTCTTTAGTCATGCTACTGTCGATCGATACAGTCATACAAGAAAGGTATGTCAGCTGCCTGACATGGAACTTGCTGAAATTAAAATGCGGTTGGAGTGATCCTCATGAAAGCATACATAGACTGTCCTTGCAAACCTTTAACGGGAACGTATACCTTTGGTTTTTTTTAACCGTTCGATTGTTTTATTCCTATATAAATGTATATATACATACATGTATATACAATAAAACTAACCTGTAAAAATTTCATTTCAAAAGGTAGTAGCGCTTTTGAGATATCGCCGAAAAATCCGCAGCAGTTATGTCCACGCAGGAAGAATAATCCGTAGTTTGAAAGCACAAACTGACAAACGTATCTGACAGTAACGTTTCTCAGATTCAAATTTTGGGGGTTAAGAAATGATATCTTTTTCCATAACCACATGACTTCGAAGTGAAATGATTCTCAAAATGCGTTAAACTATCGAGAGTTGCCAAATTTGTATTGCCATTAATTTTAAGAGCGATTATCAAACATATGCCTTCCCGTTTGACCAAGATGGTGAGCTACATAATTACAAGACGCCGACGCAATAAAATGGAGGAAAGGGCACTAACCCCGTAGGAAATGTCTACAGATTATCAAAGACTGTTAAATTAATTATTTCACTATACGTGACGACGATGTAGCAATTAAAAAAGCCAACGGTTAAAACACTTCTAGACATCACGACACAAACAGGAAAATCATTTCGTACACGTTATTTTAACTACATCAAGAAATAAGGTGGGGGATCGTGTTGTTCTACTTCCCAACCGGCTCTTACTGCCCTATAAATCGCCCATTCTCGCGCGATTCGCGCCCAATTTCAAGCAACGCACGCCTCCTCCACAATGAAAGATTATTTTTTTATGAGGTAATCCGAAAATGCTGCGGGCTGTGTTTCTGGAAGCCAGACGCATTTGGCATTTTTCTTTTAAAAAAAGCAGACAAGCACCGGACCCAACCTCACATACTTAACATTCTACCACCACTGCTGAAAGAGGTAATCAGTGACCGGCTCACTACAGTTCCAATTACTACTGCCGGGATTTATTCTCACAACCATACACGAAACAAATAATATGATGTCAGTCTGTGTGAGAGAGGAGAGGCGACTACCTGATGTTACGAGTAGTAGGTTGGCACGGATGACCAAGGAACGTTTTATGGACCTTTGAAAGTGAAATCTAGAAGGCAACGCTGACGGCCAAAGCAAAACACAACCTCACAGAGTACCTCTTCAAAAAAAACAAAAAACAAAACCTCTCCCATCCCGTTGCTATGGTTTCCATATGATTTTCACCGAGGGTGATGTACGTGTATTTTGATAACAAATATAAAGCGGTTATTTTTTTGTATGTGTGATCCTAAGTCTTTCACAACTTGTGAGGAACAGCGGAACAATTTCACTTCAGGTGATTCAAGAGGCCTGTATTTTATTCCGTTTACAATTTGGCTCGAACAGTTCGAAAGAAAAGCCTCCTGCGGTTAGACCAGTCTATGTTTATTTTAAAGACGTCAGGAATCTGGATGACAAACATTAAGATGCTGATTCATTTGACTTTATTCCTTACTCATCCGTCCAAGAAGCTGTCTCCCTTAGATGAATAAGAAGAAGACAGTTTCATTGTGGATGACAGCACCCAGCATTCCACTCTAAATGTCAAAATCGATCTCTATTTTTTTTCTTTTTTCTTTTCACAAACTGAGAAACGATGTTACTTTCATCAGAGCGAGGTGATATTTTGTGAAGTGATGAAAGGTCTCTCGTATTTTTTTTAACACTTTTGTTATTTCAATATTATTAATAGATATAAGAGTGTGGATGTTTCATCGTCGGTAAAAAATAGTTTCTGTATTAAGTACCGGTAATAAACCACAAGGGAAACTGACTGAGTAAAACTAGTGTCGGCGGTCTCCCTATGTTGTCAGTACCTTTGTCCGGTGAATGCCAGTCAGAAGCCATTCAACCTGTAACTGCCATATAGCCAGGGGTCACCAACTTAACATGATGGCAACTTTTAATGTCAAATATCAAGTAATAAACCACAAGGGATACTAAACTGGGTAAATTTTTAACAATTTAGGGTTGAACAAAAGAAAAAAATATGGTAAATTTGTCTTTGTTCCATCCCCCAAAATATATAATTTTTTTAGCGAGTGAATTTAAAACAGTCCGGTGGGCATCTCTTTAATTCTTGTGAAGATGAATGACTCACGGCAGACAGCTAAATCCCAGAGAATTTTCATCTATGAGTCTCTATGTCTACTATTACCAACACTTTCCCAACGGGTCTGTTGAGATCCTTACATACATCGTCCTCGGATCAGCCTCGCCCCCCCCCTCCCTCTCTCTCTCTCTCTCGTCACCAGCCGCGTCTATTGGCCTATAAACTAATTTGAACATACACGGGTTACACCATGCATGGTAATATTGATCTTATATGTATAGAAATCCAACCGTCTGAATGGAGCTTATTATTTCTAATCCCCAATGGTAATATCGTAAGTTCTGTGTAAATAATATAATTAGAGTATCAACTAGAAAATGTCCTGTTTGAAGTAATAATTATTTATTGACCCATTTGATTATTTGTTTGCATATTTGTTTGTTTATTTGTTTGTATATTGATTTGTTTGTTTATTTGTTTATTTGTATATTTTTGTATTTATTTGTTTATTTATTTATTTTTATTACTATGATTTTTTTTATTTAGTTTTTTCCCCCATTTTTTGAAGCTATACAGCTTCATTTATTAAACAACAACAGAAAGGCCCTCAAGTTCCGTTTGTAACATTGAATAATGTCAGCATCAGTAAGACAGGTTATTTATTTATTTATTTACTTGATTATTTGTTTATTTATTTACTTGTTTAGTTTTTATTTAGTTTGTCTTTTTCTTCAATACAATTTCTGCGTCTAAACATTTTTTAACCACTCACCCCACTTTAATTTGGACTAAGGTATGCTGAAAATATTTTCTTGTGTCCGGTGAGATGTTTTGGGCGTTTTTTGTGCTGTTGCTCACGCCGAACGTGTTGATTGAACAGAAACACTGCAAGTACACACACGTCTCGGGCACTGCAACACTTTGCATGGGAGCGGTACAGAAGCGCCACAGCCCTGGGGACGAGGCTTCAGTGTCACATCAAACGCCCCCTCCTCAAAATCAACAACTAAATGTTAATTTACGGAGCATTTCATCCCATTTGCATCCTGTGCGTACAGGTTGCTGTGATAAGAGATTCTCGATTTGACATTCCAACAGACACCGAATACTCAGTGTCAATAATACT
The DNA here is from genome assembly GCA_010994315.2 of Pisaster ochraceus. Classification (NCBI taxonomy): domain Eukaryota; kingdom Metazoa; phylum Echinodermata; class Asteroidea; order Forcipulatida; family Asteriidae; genus Pisaster; species Pisaster ochraceus. Next base: position 9,749,832 of record CM021545.1, on the reverse strand, counting down.
CGACCCCCCCCCCTTTTCCCCCATTGTACCGTCACGATCGAACAGACACGCTTGATTACAGCCCCCACGGCACTTGTCTACGTCTGAAAGGCCAAATAATATCGCTTTCTGTTTTAATATCTCTAAGACAAAAATGTTATCGAGTTGTTCTTCACGTTGCTGAGGGCGATCATTTCGATAATGGATTGTAAGAGAAGTAAACTGAGTTTGAGAAAACATATTATATGTTATTTCCCTTCGTCGTTTCACGGCGCATTTTAAGCCGCCGGGAAAGAAAATGAAATGTTGAACCACGTGTTTTTTTCACTGTTGTGTGCATGAAATACTACTCCAATTTTCTTCTTTTTATTGTTAGTTCTTATTATTTTGCCCGTTGCAGTTACTCCTTGCACCTACATGGTGTGCCCAAAGGGAAGCGAGTGCACCTTTAACTCCAGCCTTGGCGACCCAATTTGCATATGCATGAGGGAATGCAAACCTCATCAACGCCCTGTCTGCGGCTCAGACGGCGTTGTCTATGACAACCACTGCGAGCTCCACCGTGCAGCGTGCATCAACAAGAAACACATTGCTGTGGTGAGAGATGCACTGTGCGCCAGGCCGACCCCGGAACTGATTGGAGGTCAACCGGAAGTATACGAGGATAAACCGGACGAGCATGATGATGTCAAGTCAGCACCGGTCGAGAATGACCCGGAAGAAGACGAGGTGAACCCGGAAGCAGATGACGAGGAACAGATAGTGGATGAGCACGAGGAGGAACCGGAAGCAGTCAAAGAGAAACCCGAGGTTGTTGAGGATAATTCGGAAGAAGAGGTTGAAGAGGATTCAAAGGAAGAGACCGATGAGCCAGTTGTTGAAGGTTTTTATTTGAATGTATTTGAATTATTCATTTCATGCATTTATTTGCTGGATATAGTTTCAAAAGTTGATGTATACAATAACGACAAGAGAATAATACATTAGTTTAAAGGTAGGGTCATACTTTGGTTAAGTGCTCCAAAAATTAATGACCATAAAAACTTACTTGGTGAGAAGCACCGCTGCTGTTGATAGTATAAACTATTTTAAGAAAGGGTTCCCATTAAAAGAAATGTGGTTTGGATCATTGTTTAATCCCAAAACGTTTTAATCTGAGAAACGCTTCATGCATGAATCGTTTATCTCAGATTTCTGGAGGTTTGTGTCTGCTCACGAATACATCGGCCAGAGTTGCGGTTGGTACCCGCTGTCATAATCTCGCTAAATGTGGATTCATTCGACGTTCAAGTGAAACCACCTAGGCAGTTTTTTGCTGATTTCTCAGCAAGTAGACACTGTGTTTCGCTGAAACTTTCACATGTGACATTTAAATTGTATCTTTCTCTAAAGGTTTACCTATAAATCAGCATAACGGTGACAACAACCCATCCATGACCCTACCTTCAATTTGCAAAACGAAATAATAATTCAATTCAATTTTATTTCAGAAGAACCAACTGAAACCAACTGCTCACCTGACGATCTTATCGAGTTTAAGTCGAACATTCTTGATCACTACCGTATCCAATTCAACAACCCATCTGACGATTCCTCCCAACCCGAGTGTAAGTTCTCATAGTTTACAGTATCGATTAATCAATTATAGTATCGCCTCTCCAGTCCCGATAAGTTTGTGTTTGATTATAAGCTATTATGCAGGATGGGTAGAGCTGCCAATTAAAGAGAAACAGACAGTACTCATGTTTTGTGTGATCAACCACGAAATGATAAACCTGTGAAAATCCGTTGTGTGAGTCAGGAGAAGAAATAGTGAAAAACTATGCCAAATTTTCAGCATGTGAACACCATGTTGTCCTTGAATTTGGTTGTAACAACCTAAATCAGCTGTTGCGTTTTTTAAGGTTTTCATTATACACAGTTTAATCGCATATGACTTCATTTCAGAGGTAAATATTTCACAGAAAAAGCAAATAATTCTAGGGAAAGTATGAACTTCATAATCAGGAAGCTTTCAGACTAAAATTAAACAATGATTTTTTTTTAAATCCTTACCAATCCTGTATAAGACCTCTTAGAGTTTTTCAAAGATGGCAACAAATCTAAATTTTACCTTTTCCGCCAAACCAAGGCCACATTGAACATTGTGAATAGTATTTCTGCTTTCAGTGGACAAGAAATTCCTGGTGAGCTTGATGACAAATCACTTCGATACCACACGTGACAGCCTCCTTACGAGGGACGAGATTTCATCCGTGATTGCACGAGATAACATCAGCGGGCTCTCCTCTAAGTGCTCCCTGTTAGATGTCTTGACTTTCTTCGACAAAAACGCCGACCAAAAGCTGGATCCGTACGAGATGTATGACGCGTTCGGTGAGTATGTTGATACGGAGCAAGAGAGGGGAGGCGGCAGGAATTACAACAAAATAAGAACAAGTGGTTAAGTGGTTAGTCTGCAGGGACTTGCAATCACGAGGTTGTGGGTTTGAATCCTAAACCATGGCTATTCCACTGATTTTACAATGACTATTGAACAAGTATTGTCGTCTAGTTACTGAATCACAATTGTATGATTTGTGATATTCATAATCACATACGTCAAACCAAAGTTTGCTTGAGAGAGATTGGCCGTTGCCAGCTTGGCGTTTATATCCCTTTGTGGGAGCTTTGCCGAGCTCCTTTGATGTTGGGAAGATCATCTAAAATACAAACAAACAAACACCCCAACACCCCAACACCCCAACAAACACCCCCTGGGAACCTGTCAACCTGGGAGTACAGTATTTAGAGTCAGTGTCTACAATTCAACGTGATCAATTTCCCTGGCAACTATTTCTGAAAATGCTTTGTGTCATCACACCAAAAAGTCTTCTCCGCTATGTTTGATAAAATTCTCTACTTTCGTTCAATTATTATTATAGATGTTCAGACGGTTACCATAGCGGAGAATCTTCGTCAGGTGGTCAAGGTAGCTAATTCTGGTGATAACATCGTCTTGGTCTGCGGTATCGACGTGGAGGACAAGTCGCATGTTATCTGGCAACGCAATGGAGTGGATCTTGTCGATATTCCATTATTGGATGGAATGAAGGTAGGCGGCCGCTCCATGGCAAAACAGCCCAAATCGATTTTTGGGGATTTTTTATGTGAGATAATTTCTGGGAAAAATTGCGGGCGTTTTTTCTTCTTTTTCATTTTAAAGTTTCAAAGGCATGCTCTGTATGGATTTGACTATACCATGTCCTCTCCAGCCTATCTTACTCTTTCATACCGTTTGAATGGCAAATCAGGTTATCTCTTTACTTGCTTTTCTCCAAATGTCATTTTCGAGTTGTTTTGCCATGGAAGGGCTGTAGAGTGTGGTCTCCAAAAACATTGATGGAATATTTGTTTAGAGTATTCCCCGGCCCTTTCATTGCAAAACAGCCCAACTCGAAAATGTTGGGCTTTTTTTGTGTGTATAAGAACATTTCTTATTGAGGGCGCTTTTCCATTTCACAGTCTCAAGGGCATAGATATATATGGTTTTTAAATATAACATGTCCTATCGGCCTCTTGTTACACTTTTTGTGGCACAACAGCTTTTTCCTGTGTACTTGCTTTTCTCAAAATATCATTTTTCGAGTTTGGCTGTTTTGTCATGAAGAGGCCAGGTACGCGTGAAAATGTTACTCTCTGAAAAAAAAAATCAAACGACAATCAAAACTTAGCTTGCCTTGTTTCCTTTTCTGATCAAAATGGACTCGATGAGAAATGGTTTTATGGCAGTATGAATGTCGTTGGTTTATTGGCCCTCTGTGGCCCTGGCTCTGATAGGACGATCGTCTTGGGAGTGTCATGGCGGCGAAAGGCTTAACCCAGGGATTGGCTAGTTGGTAACCCGTGTTAGGTCTGATATTGTTTAACAAAGAGGGGATACCAATTGTGAAAATTGAGGAGTGTTGGTTCCAAAGCGGGAGAGACAGGCAATTCTCATTAAATGACGTCACAGCGCTACCCGTGAAATGAGTGCCGCCATTTTGTATTTGTGATGTTATTTTCTAGACATATGACGATGGGACGCTGTACTTCCTGAAGCTGACGCTGATGCACATGGGGACATACACGTGCTATGTTGAAGGCTATAAATCCGTCAAACAAACGTATACCCTTCAAGTTCAAGGTAAGATGGCGTGTTGGGAACACCGTAGTTGTCACCCAGATCTGTTATCGGAGCCCAATCCATATATTTAATATGATTTAGAATTTTCATAATATGTTTTGGGAAATTTTTCACCCCGAACATTTGATTCTGAGAAACGATTCATGAATGAATCGTTTCTCATATTTCTGAGGGTTGGTGTCCGTTCGCAAATGCAACGGCCAGAAATGCGATTGGTACCCGCTGCCACCCCGCTAATCGCGGATGGATTCGAATTTCTTGTGAACACTCCATGGCAGTTTTTTGCTGTTTTCTCAGCAAGTGAACACTGTATATCAGCTGAAACTTTTACATGTGTGACTTGTATTGTATCTTTTTAAAATTTTGCTCATAAATCAGCATTGTGTTGACAAAAACCAATCTATGGATCTTACCTTTAACACATTCCGTTTTTATTTCTTCAGTTCCACCGACCGTTCACACCTGCCCAAGTGCCCGGTTCCAATCCTTGGGTAAAGTGGGTAGGATCCAGTGCTACGCTCAAGGCGTACCTGAGCCAGATAAGACATGGAGTAAGAACGGAGTCCCGGTGGAAGAAAGGCCAGGACTACGTCTTGAAGGTGAGTAAAGAAGTAACATTTAAAGACCCTTCCTTCCTTTTCTCTATCCCATAGCGTTAACAGCTGTTGGGTGACGTTGGACTCACAGATCCTCATGTTCAGGGTCTTCTGCTGTCTTGTGTAGTTGGATTTGGAAGTTTGAGCTACAAAAAGCGTTTGATTATGAAATGAATGGTTGGAAGAGCTGTTTTAAAAGTAGAATATAAGGATCCACACAAGTATGCCTCGAAGTTGTGTGGTTTTCTTTTTACTTCGTGAACTACGGTCCGCCATTTTGTGAAGTCAATAAGGGTCCATTCCTTGATGTTAAATGTCTACATTTTCCACTGTCTTACCCTTCTGCGGGTACCACCTGTTCCACCCTCCCTCAGACCCTGGAGCTATAAAATGCTTAGACCCACCAAGCAAGGAAAACAAGTTATTGATAGCTAACTATAACTTTATGTCTTATGCAATATCTCAATAGCCCATAACACCACGGTGCGTATCGAGAATCTAGACTACCCAGATACCGGCAAGTACATCTGCACCGCAAACAACGAGGCAGGCACCGTGCAGTCGGTCTCCTCAGTCTTCATACAGGAGAACACCAGAGGTAATTCAGATAACCTTCTTTTCTTTTACAAGAATGATTGACAAACATTTCGATGCTGACACGTAATGCACAAGCTCCATCATAAACAAACAAAAGATACTGCAATGCATCTTGGGAAACCGAGTTCACAGTTAAACATTTAATTGAACTGCTATTGATGGGCGCCGTGCAATATTTTACATGATTGTAACGCCAGGTTTTATAGCTGTGTATCGCATTCGCTCAAAATCAGTGCGCCATGGAAGTGTTGCGTGGACTCGCCGGATTTCACCCAGAAGTCTTTGTGTGCCGATCATGCGCATTCAGGACATGCATGGGCTATTTAAAAACATCTAAGAGTTCATGTTGTTGCTGAAAGTGGAACAGTCGCCGGTTATTTTGTTTCAACTAAAGGAGTTGGATTTTGTTTTCAATTCTGTAGCTCTAGACCACGGACCTCTGCATGTCTACTACTTCTTCCACGCAAATGGCATCCGAGTCGTGGAGCCAGACTCATGTGGATTCAAACTAAACATTCCAACCAATCACGTCCTGCCCAAGCCTCACGGTGTGCTTTGTCCGATGTCGCCCTCTGGAGAGGACACCTGTTCATGGGGGGACGCAGTCAACGTACGCAATCAGTACATCTACGTCACGCAACCCATGAATAATCGCATCATCATGATCGATATCCGAACCCAACAAATTCTCGAGGTAAGAGACTTTGTCGATTTGAAGGATCTCTTTGCTGGATCTCTGCAGAGAAATAACTGCCACTGTCAAGTTTCCTATTTGTTTCGCTGTCCTTTAACCACTTGTGTTTTCAGTTCACTTGCAGGAAAACGATTAATGTATTTTAGAGAAAAGAAATAAATGTAAAGTTGTACTTGCAACAATTGCATTGAATAACCCATACACAATCGCTATCTTAGCCGCAATGCATTGTGGAAAACAGAGTACAGTTACAATACATCAAGCTGCCAACAAGATGGTCACCATGCAGGAGTTTAAAATGTACGCCAGATATTGTCGTCATTTGCCGCATTGCTTCAAAATCTGCGCGCCATAGTAGTTGCCGCCTTTGCTTGGACTCTTTTGAAAGCTGATCATGTACATTGGACTATGGGGCTAATGGATTGAGAAAAAAAGTAGACCGTGCATTAATTTTAATCTGTGATGCCGGGACTATTTTTATGATGCTTTTGATCAGACAAGATGGTGAAAGGAAGGTGCACGTGGGCTGGATGTCATTTTGAATAATCTTAACTAGCTTAGCACCTTGTGACAGGGGATTGACGTACAGGTTTTTTTTTAAAGGTGATTTAATGTGACTTTGATTTTCTCTGTTTTTCGCAGGTGATCCGCACAGATGCTGTTCCAGTGTCACTTCATTATATCAAACACCACGACACACTATGGGTCGTTTGTTGGCGCTCTACCGATGCCGATGAAGGCCAACGATCAATTCAAGTCATCAAGTACGCCAGTCAGGGCGAAACCCACGCCCCCATCCACACCACGCCTATCGGACACCATTTCGACGTCATCAAGGGATTGTTCATCCCTCAAGTTCAAATCACTAATCAGGGAGATTACAAGTTCGGGTATGTAATCCACAACCACCAGATGGCCATCACGAAGATCAACTTGGATACGACAACCCTTTCCTCTACGATCGTCCTGACCCAGTACGAATGCTACCCAGAGTCAGTGGCCTTCTTGGCAACCGGCGGCTACGTCATCGTCAGCTGCGCAAAGGACGAATTCCAACAATCTAAGCAACTCATTCTCGACTACATGACCGACATTGTCCTAAATGTTAACGATGGCGTTCGAGGGACACCGTACGTGTCTCCCGACGGTCGATACGTCATCAGTGCTGATAACCAGCATGGCTTGGTGTACATCCAGAAGGTCACCTCATCCGGTAAGGTTAAGACTCTCTTTGAGGTCAGCACCAATCTTGGGGTCAGCGATGTTGGATTCTTCCCCACCAAGACCGCTACTCACACCTATGACATCCTGGTTACATCACGTGATCGCCCAGATGTCCTTTTCGTTGACCTGGAGACCAGTAAGGTCAAGATGATTCCAGGTGTCTTTCATCCAATTAGCGCCGAGAGCTGGCCCTGGAACGAGCACAACCGGCATATCGTCAACAGTGGTGTGTTTGGGTCACACGTAGCCACGCCCGGTGCTGATCACGTGGTACTGATTGACGGCAACAAGAAGTCTGTCAAGTGCGACATCGATGACGTCAGCCAAAGTAACGTCATGCTGTGGGTTGGAGATTGCTACTAATTAATTTATTCAAATTCTTGCAAATTGAACCTTTTTCCCATACACGCCCTCTTCTTTTCAGGATGGAAACTGTGTGTGATTATTGCTTTTAAACTCGGCGTGATGTGTGCGTGCAGACGTGGACTTGTGGAGCCCAAAGTAATGTGTCAATGAGTACTGTGGTCTTAAATGAAACCCATTAAAATAGTTGCCAAATATTGACCTTTAAAATTATGTGATAGTTTTAGTCTAGCGCCACCAATGTTGTGTACATGACTAGTGTTAAAGCTATAGGGTGTTTTTTCCTTTATGATAATAGCCTTATGGTGCCAATATCTTGGAAAGTTTACGGAAGGAAATAACCCGGAATTGATCACGTGATAACTGAAGAAGCTGCCTGAAATAACATGATAACTGAAGCATACGTGTGATACTGCTCGGCGGTTTTGGCTGTTTGCAAAGTAACTGTTATTGCAATTGAATATTGTCGTTGTGGTCAGTGGTCGGGGTGAACTAGACATCATTCAATTCGCAGTATCGGTGTCCCACCCAGCGCATGCGCATGATTTAAAGCTTGCTTTCTCCGCAAGAGAAAATGTGTGATACCGTTAATGTAAGCCAAAGCCAACTCTACTGAATACAATACATGTGGAATAAATTTCATATCAGACCAGTTTACGGTCTGGCGAAAGATTCAGTTAAATCTCGTGCAATCACGTAAAATAGCGATAAATACAAGTCGCGGAGCTAGCAGGCAATGGTTATATGAATTTAGTGTATGAAAAGGTTTCAGTATTTGTAGTGTTAAACAATGGTATAGTTGCTTTAGTTAATGGTTGGTGTCATAGGGGAATTCCCTGACTGCATTTATTATGATTTCCCGCCGAAAGGGACTTTTGAAGTCTTTTGCAGACACCTCATTTACTTCCGGAGGCTTTCGATACTCGATACTCGATAATATGAATCGATCTTGGCTCACTATCGATTGTTTGCCTTCATGTTTATTTTTTTCTGTCTTCTTTCTGCATAGAAATGCATGAGTTGTACATAATTACTAAATGTATCATTTGTGTTATTTTCTTATATTATTTATTTTGTATCTTGATAATGGAATTATCTTTGTATATTCATATTAACTTTAAATTTTCATCGTATCCTAGAGAGAAGTTTAATGTGTGTGTTGTAATATAGGCAGCAGGCAGTAATTGCAAGTGATTGCCGATGAATGTTCATAGGATATGTACCTAGACGTCTTAATATCAAGTATACATATTTAGTCTCACACGTACCCAGTTTACAAGCAAGTACTAACATAAGATTTAGATGTCCGTAGCCGATAATTCCTATAGACCTTATGCACATGACGTCATTGAGCAAGGCACCCTCGCCTAGAGGTCAAAAGGAGCTTGTTCATTGGCCCAGCCTGTGCGCCGCGCGTACAAATCTGTGCGTTTCGATTGTTTCATCGTTTTACCTCTAAGATGGCGGCTGGATGGCTTCAATGCATAAGGTCTTTAAAGGTAAATACGTGTGCCGCTAGAGTTAGGTATGTTGTTTAGTATTAAATAATTAAACATTTTGATTTTTATGACGGTGATTTGTTCAAGTTACAAATCGGGTTAAGCTGGTCCGACATAAACTGCTCTCTTTAAATTTAAGATTACAACTTTTTTGAATCCAATTTTTCCCGTCGAAAATACCGTGACGCAGAATAATCATGAAACTAATAATCAAAACATTCAAAATAATTGGGTCACCAGTTTATCCACAAAATTTAACAGAATTAACAACGAGTGGTCTTAAGAAGACTCACATTTATCAATTTGTTGCTCCTCGAGTAAGCTTTTGTTTCACTAAGCAGAATTCAAGGATTGCTATTATTACTAGGATCATGCCAGAATGTAGGACTGTATACAGCACTTCTATTTGTAATGTATTGCACTTGGTGTGTGAACAATAACCTAGACGTGCTTACTAGCTATTGTTTAATCGTTAATTAAATCCATGGCATCGTTTATTGTAATCGTTAATAAACGTTTAATAAACGTGTGGCTGTAACTTAAACTCGTGTACGTGATGTTTTGAAGCTTTGCATTTGTGTGGACAATAAGAAGTAACTATAACTACTAAACTAGCAGGTACAACCATTTAAAAACATTGTTTTTCTTTTCTTCTTTGTTTTTG
>CM021545.1:9695114-9709503 GCA_010994315.2 Pisaster ochraceus | reverse complement strand
ATTGAATGTTTTACTAACATTCGGCGGTCCATGCCAACCAGCGCTGTTTGTTTACCAACAATGGAAAGGTCTATAGTCATATAGACCTATTATTACGATGCCGCCATTTTGGTCATGTTCTTTGTATCCAATAACAGTTATGGGTGCTAATAGTCATTGTACAAAAAGGAACCAGACTGTTTCTCCCTCCAGCCATGGTTCAGTTACATCGAGTTGAATGGGAGTAAACCAAGATGACCGCACCGTGATAAAGGTCTGTTGGGTAGAAGTGGTTGGTTGCCCCGGTGGTCCCATTTATTACTCACTTTTTTAGACTGGTAACGACAGCCGGATGTAGGTTCTAATTGATTTTACTTTCTAGCCTCGGTTTGGATACATTTTTTTTTTTTCGGGAGATTAGCAAATGGTATTTCTTAAAGGTGTGCAGTAATTGGTTAGAAACAATTGGCATGAAAAGGTTCACGGCAGACTACACGCTGAGACCCTCGGTCCAATTAATGCCTTCCGTTAAAGTGCCATCACACAGAACATGCACTGTGGTGGTGGTGTTTATAAAGCTTTGTCTTGATAATTGTTTGTTTGTTTGCTGGAGTGTTGGGGTGTTGGGGTGTTTGTTTGTTTGTTTGTTTGTGTCAAGCCATTTGGTTGGATTTATATCTGAGCATTATAACAACTGTGTTTATATTATTATAACTATTGCCAACAGGGCCGATCCAGTGGTACATGAACGTGTTACCAAGCTGATGGGTGGTAGCCTGTATACCTACATTGTTGGACCCCGAAACAAGGCTGACGTCATACCCTGCTTACGTCATATTCCAAGTAGCGGTATCCGGTTCATACAAGATACGACGAATGACCTTAATGGACTTCTTAGGTCAGAGTTCAAGCGGCACAAAGATACCCTCGATCCCGGTATGACAATAAACTCTCGGAACAACTCCCGAAATTTATTTCAGTCTCCGAGAGATCAGCTATAGACCATTAACCCGTGACTCCACAATGTTAACAAACGAACCACAGAGCTGGAATTCCTGCAGACACAATTTGTACGCATAGTTAAATGAAAGAATTTTGTTTCATTGTTTACTTCATGGAGATTTGATCTGATTTGTATCAATTTTTGATATGAAGAAAGGAGGGCACATCTCAACATTTGCACAGAAAATGTGACATTTCACATATGAGCCGCCAGGAAATGCCCTAGAATGTACAAGGTCACTCTTATTGTAAACAAAGGTTACATGGTTTATAGTTTGGTTCGAAACGAGTCCTTGAAGTTGATTTCATTAAACAAGTTCTTAATTGCACACCACACAGTTAAAACATTCAAAGAACGAGATTTAACAACAATCGTACTAATTATTGCTTTAGACTTGTTACCATTCAAGCCTCTTGGTAAAATGAATTAATTAAACAAAATTTGAACATGAAATTTAAAACAAAACCAAGATGACATAAGGAAAATATAAAGCATAAGGAAAATAGCTGATTACTGTATTTGCGATACTGGGCCCAATTTCATAGAGCTGCTTAAGCACAAAAAGTAGCTAAGCACAACCAAATTTTGCTTACTAGAATAAGGTTACCAGCCAAACTACCATGTCACATGTACAATTTGTGACTGGTGTCCTGCTCATTTCTCCTTAGCAGACAATTTTGTTAAGCAGTATTTTCTGCTTAAGCAGCTCTGTGAAATTGTGCCATGGTGTATCGGCCGATCATCGGTGCCTAAAAATATGCCGAGTAAGGCTGTACTCGTGGTACGGGAACAAAATGTGGTGTAATTGGAAACCGCATTTCCAATGTTGATTTGCTGTATGTAGTTCTTCATTGCACGTGCGCACTGACGAAGGCCCGCGCACAATGGCCGTAATATAAAGGTGTATTTTTATACTGTTGGATTATGCACAGTATCTTTTTAAGTTTTTAGATGTTTATTTATTTTTTTATTTTTTTATTGTATTAAAAAAAAATTATCTGTCAAAATGTATTTACTCATTTATTTATTTATGTTTTTATTTATTTTAAATTGTATTCTTTATTTTTTATTTATATATTTATTAATTTTTTTTTTAAATGGGGGGGGGGATGGCAACAATGTTGTGTCCCTACTATTGTGTTTGTACGGCACTCCCTGACACAAGATGTGCTTATTTGGCCGTGCCCCCAATTCCTATTCTACTATAACCTCTTCATATTCTATGTGGGATTTGGAAATAGATACTGATTTGATTGACCGAGTGACTGATTTTCACCTTCCCGAATTGCGTTTTATTTTTTTCCAGAAAATCTTCGTGACTTGATGGACGGTGTTATAAATGCTCGCAACCTAGCCCAGAAAGCCGATCCCGAGAAGTACAAGTTCCTGACTGACACACACGTCTATCAAGTGATTTCCAATTACCTTGGAGGAAGTAAGTTGTACAACAAACATCTTGTGGCGTGCCATGGCCTAGCGGTTAAGAGCACCGGATTCAAGCTCTGGTGTTTGATCAGCAGAGTGTGGGTTCGAGTCCCGGTCGTGACACACTTGTTTCCTTAAGCAAGACACTTAACCATGATTGCTTCGTAAAGTTAGGGAGGTAGTGCTTTCTGCTCTACCAGCCAGGCTTCTGATGGATGATACCCAAGCCTAAATCCGTATGGACTGTAAAGGGGGTAACCCTGTTTCAGCCCCAGGAGTAGGTGGCAATGGCCCCTGGAAAAAATAGCTGATTGTGGCCCACACCTTTAAGTGGCCTTCAGGCCTTGTGTGTCTGGCGACTTGCATATAAAAAAATATTTAAAAAAACATCTTGAGGAAATACTTCCCAGATATAGTACGAATGATTACACGGTATTTAATACAATCGGTTTGGCTGTAATAGAGCTAGGACAGAGACTAGCTGAAATAGTATAAATAATTGCTTTGCAGTATCATCTTGATTAGAAATAATATCAAAATCACTCGTTGTGTTTCTGTTTTCGTTTGTTTTTGCTTTTTTGGGGGGGTTTTGTTCGTGTTCTTGTTTTATATTTCTGTTTCTGTTTGTTCGCGTGTGGGAGCCCTTACATGCGCCAAACTTACGGGGTACTTTTAACAATGGAGCAATGCTACCCCACAAGGTTTTTGTTTTGTTCTAACGGGTACCCCAGATAAAGGGAACAATAGAACAACAATGGAAGTACCCTGTAGCTGCTAAATGTAAGGACGTGTGTTTGTGGTTTTGGGGTTTTTTTTGAGGGGGACAAATAAAACTGTTGATAATTAATAATGAGTATATAATAGAAAAATAATGTAAAACAAATTTGGGGGTCACCGTTATTTCTATCAGTATATCACAGGGCACTGACCTTGATCTGTAGCGATTCTCCATTAGTAGCGAATATGACGTTTACTTCCCCCGGTCATCAGAACGCTGCATTATAACTCGGTCTCATTGCTTTGTACAGCCACTGCGGGTTTTATCGTGGCATCCTTATGGTCCTTGACACTCATGGTGGCATTCCCAGAGAAGCAGGAAAAGATCGCCGCCGAAGTTACAAGTGTCGTTGGCGAGGACCGGAAGCCCAGTCTAGACGACCGGGACTCGCTGGTGTACGTCAGGGCAGCTATTGAAGAGAATCTACGGTATGCCTGTATTGCCCCTCTCAGCGTACCTCACCTAACTACCCAGGATATCACATTTCGTAAGTGCACACAACAACCTGGGCCCCATTTCATAGGGCTGCTTGCACAGAAACTAGCGACGCATAAAACAACTTTGCTTACCAGAATAAAGATACCACCCAAAATACCATTCCAGATGTGACTGGTTTCCTACCAAATTTTGTTTAACAAAAAATTATTCTGCACATTTTTCTGCTCCAACTGGCCCAGGGCCCAATTTCATAGAGCTGCTAAGCACAAAAATTTGCTAAGCATGAAATTTCTTCCTTGATAAAAACAAGATTACCAACCAAATATCCATGTGTTGTATATTGCTTGTTACTGGTAGTCAGCTGTTGTTTGCTTATCCTGAAAATCACATGGAAATTTAGTTGGTAATCCTGTATTTATCAAGAAACAAATTTTATGCTAAGCAAACTTTTGTGCTTAGCAGCTCTATGAAATTGGGCCCTGATTGGAAACATAATCACTCAATAGACCTCTTAGATTGGCCACCATCGCAGAGGTGTGAACAATGGAAACGTGCGCGCGTGTACACACGCAACGCACAAGTTTCAGCCAATGGCAGGTCTTCCTTTTTCCTTAGTGAGGGCGCTTTTTTTTTAAAAATTTATACGTCATATGCATGGGGTGTGTACTTTTGTGCTATATTAGTTTTAAAACAACCAAAATCATTTGTAAATACATCAAAGGAAGCATAACACCCCACTTACATTCCCCACGTGCCCCCATCCCCCACCACTTTGGAAAATGTTTCGGCTAGGCCATCGATGTAAAGCTTAGTTTTGACTAAATATTCAAATGTTGTACTTGATTTCAGGTGGTTACAGCGTACCAAAAGCCACCCCAGTTTTAGCCAACTTCTATGGTTTGCACTTCAATGAAGAATTCTGGCCAGAACCATTCGATTACAAACCAGGTATTTTTTACGAACGGGAGACTTTGGAGCGCTGGTTGGCAGCAGACTTATCAGGTAAATGTCCATTATTTATGTGGTTCTGAGCATGCGCACATTACCGAGAACAATGGATTTACCTGGTAAGTTTGCTACCACCTAGCGTCTCTAAAAGTACACCATTCTGTAATCACACCATTACATCAGAATGCTTTTCAACAAAAAATGTTTGGTATTAACTGAAAAAGAAAATGCAAGACAGATATAGGTCGAGTTTTAAAGGAACATAAAACTGTATTCATGTAGCGCTTAAAACCACCAGGAAGAGTTAACAAGCGTTATATTCATTTCAATCATTAAACCAATCAATCAACATTTATTTCCGTAGGAAAATCAAAGTAAACAACTTGATTAGTTACTAGAGACTGAAACTATATGGAGGCATGACCACCAAAAGCAACAGCTTGTAGGATAGGATGCCTGGTACAAATTTAAACAAGATGGAAAGTAACTGCCTAATATGTATATAACAACTCTATTATTTACAACAGATCAAAACGAGATGGGTATAAGCGCAAAAACCAACCCAACAACCATCTCAACACCAACCCACCCACAAAAAAGAAGGACAAAATAGACAAATAGAAAGATTGTATAAACGATTCAATATGTACTATCGTGCGTCCAAAGTTCTTCATCACATCCTTGTTTCATTTCAGAGAAAATAATGTGAAACTCATTAAATAGATTAAAGGGGCTGTGTCGTCATGATCAAAGCTGGCCTGTGGCTGTACATGGAATTTTGACCTCTGGATCCAGTTACAGCACGCGTGCGTGCATTCTCCATAGATTATGATACGGAGGGAGGGCGCGGGCGTGTAGTAACGGTGGGTGAGAGTTCATAATTCAATGTACGGGGGCCAGCAGCCGATTTCACGAAACTTGACGATGATGGCGCAAGTTACGCACAACTTTCGTGAAATCGGCTGCAGCTATGATCACGACGACACACAGTCCCTTTAAATGGAAAGTGCCACATCGCTGGGAAAGCCTAATGTTACAACCGGCACATTCATTCAAACGAGAGCAGAATATACAACCGAACAAAGTTATTGTTTCGAAAACATCTTATACTTTCACTTTCTCGTGATAGAAGAAACTAGAAACTTAACGAAAGTAAAACTTTCTGCCTGTTGTTTCCTCTCCCAGAGCGGTTTATTGATGACAGTGGCAACTTTCAGAGCAAGGAGCACATGTACCCGTTCGGTCACGGCGTTCGAGCATGCCCCGCCCAGCCCGAGGCGCGACAACTTATTTACCTCATTCTATCCTGGCTCACGCATCGGTACGCTATCACCCGGGTACCAGGAGAAGAACAAAAGGATATTCTTCAGCAGGACCCGCAGGTTCAAGTTGCACGAGCACCAGCACCGTTTAATGTCGTACTTCACAGGCGGTTTTGAAGGTTAAAACCGTCTGAAATAAAAAGTCACGCGGTAACTGTGTTCATATTGTGGGGGTAGACGGTGGGGTGTTATTTTGTTTTATACAATTATTGAAAAGTAAGGGTGAGTAACAATGGGCTGGACAATAATGAAAAAAATTAATTTAACAAGTTTAACATGTACATGTACTAAAATTTTAAAAGTAAATAATGACAATGTCAAGGGTTATAGGAAAAACTGTAGCTTTAAATTACTTTACTTCTACTGTTGGTTTTTCGTATGATCCACACTATGCAAAGCTTCAAAACATCCTTCATGGCCCATGACTGTCTCTCTCAAAGGATATATGTAGCTGGAGAAAATAAGTTTGATAGCTGGTGGTCGCAAGAAAGAAAGTCAACGGGCTAAAAAAAGTATCCCTATTCAATATGAAATATGGACAAGTGAAAAAGCTGGCGGACTACTTCATTAGCGGCAAGCTAACATGGTCCCGCCGGCCAGTCGACTAAAAGTAGGGCAAACCACCCTGCGCCGCCTCTATTGATATCACTGTGTGCTCAATCTCAGGAAGTCGTTTGAGGTTACATGTAGGTTTGTTTGTTTGTTTGTAGTGGAACGTTGGGGGAGTTATCATAACAAGCTTCTCTTCCGTATCGGGCACGATATAATTTATTGTCCGACTCGGTCTCAGACTAACGACAGAGAATATTAGCCCAACCTTCAGTGAAGAACAAATTTTCCCAGTCTGAATTGACATTTTTCTTGTTTTCTTGTCTACACATGGTTTTTTTTTTAAAGTTATGGGGTAAAAGTAACAAATTATAGCACTTAGAACATAATTAATATTGAGTTATTATTCTTTCTTTTGACTTCATTGGTGTGGTGTTGTTTTTTTCCTGAACACCAAAAATAATATATTCAGTCTATATTTTATTTACAGGGATGCATTGCATTTGGATTGGGCGCTTTGGGCTACAAAAGTGTTTGCTCTGAAATGAATATGGGTAGAAAAATACTTTAAAAGTAGAATAAAATGATTAACATAAATATCTCGCGAAATTGTGTTTTTGTGCACTTTCATGACAGAACACAGTCTGCTATTTGTATTACCCAAACAGTCGAAAAGAAAGGGGTTAATTAATTTAACATGTTAACATGTACTCAAATTTAAAAAGTAAATGAAAACGGCTTCTGCCGCCAGGTGGGAAGCAGTCATGCTTTTTTCCATGCTCACCGTGCATTGCTAGCTTAATTTGTTTACATTGTATACCCACTATGAGTCACGTGACTCCGGTCGCCGATTGTGTCTGTTATTTTAACAAGTTAACATGTACAGTGGTGTACTCACATTTGTAAAAAGTAAATAATGATGGCCTAAACTGTCAAGGATAATAAGAGAAACTGGTATTAAACTCGTGATTCACACCACGCCAGGCTTCAAAACATCCTTTAGGGCCTATGTTTAGAAGTACTTGTCTCTGGGGTCGATTTCACAAAGCACACAGAAAGATCGATCTTAATAGGTCTTTGTGAAACTGGGCCCTGGAAGGAAGGATAAGTGACGACACCTCGTCAACAATAGCTGGTCCTACGAATGAACGTCAACAGGCTTAAATGCTGAACTCAAAGATACAAACCCGACCCCTTGAAATTGTGCGGTTTTGGTGTAATTCCACACAGCCCGCCATTTGGGAGACCTACATTTTTTGACTCCACAAAATGGCAGACTGGATGTACGCCTACTGCTGGTTGTAGAGTGACATTAATGTTATTTGTTTATCACCACTCACTAAATTAAAACACACTGTAGCTGTTTTTTCACATGAACAACAGATAGAGAGTAATATCAATTTTGAGAGATTTTAAGGCAGTGTGCCCCTCTAATCTGATAGAAGGGTTGAAAATTACCCAATAAGGCTTATTAATTTATCATAATATTAAGAATACTGCAAACTTAAACACATGCAAGACTTTGCTTTATGTCAGTTTTTATACCAGAGCCGCCAACATTTGCATCTTAAAATCTGGGAGATTTTCTACAACAATCTGGGAGATATTTAGAATTAAATTCAACGTAATTAATTGGTTCATCAGAACAAGTAATGATTGGTTAACTTTCAGGGCACTTTTCTGCAGAATCCGGGCGAGTTGGTAGCTCTGTCAGACTAGGCACTCGTTATGCTACCAGTGCGTGCCAGCTTTTCAAACAGCGCCCTCTTGTGCTGAAAATAGGCATACAAACAGGTGCCTGCCCATTAGGGAGGGATGTTTCTGGCTCCCCGACATAGACCATAATGCAGTGATGGGTAACAAAAAAAGTAAAGCAAGATTAATGAAACATAGCTCAGTATTTCGAGAGCGTGTACAAGAAGCGAAGAAACACATTTTGGCATAATATTCTTCTTAGTAAAGCAGGAATTTTAATGAAATTTTACAACAATTTTATGAGAAGCTTTTCTATTTTAGCAGGCAGGAAGCACAGTCTTCCCCAATCCTCCCACTATGAGGTCGTTCAGACACAGTACTAAAGTCGGTTTTAAGGCAATTTGAACTCATTCAGGTTTAACTTTGTGTGTCTGGACGCTCTTAAAACTTAACCGAATCAGGTTGAAATCGATTGAGTTAAATCGGTCGGCGAGGGTGGTTTAACGCTAAACCACTTCGGGTTGATATTTTAGCAAGGTGTGTGGACAGAATAAAAATGACCACATCCGTTTTAACTCACAATAGATGACCGCTGACCTGTGTAAGGTCGCTAAGTAAATATGCCTATGTACGCCTCAACAGGGCCGTGCACATGCTTTTGTGAATAAACCGGATGTTGTTGTGTTGGGTCATGGTGCTGTTTGACCTCTTGAAACCGAAGATAAACCGTATCGGGTTTAACTTCTGAACGCAAAGGTAGTTTTATTTTCACGACCGACCCCCACTGCTCGTTCAACCGGTTCGGGTCTAACTTTAGTACGCTGTCTGAACATGGCCTATGTAGCTAAACAAAACCCCCAAAAAGATCTTAATCAGCTTGTCCAGCTGTTTGGCCAAACAATGCCTTTATCGTTGTCCCTGGCTTCAGCGTCATCGATCCTGGCGTAGTCGTTGGGGGCGCTAGAGTAGTCGGAGCAATGGGACTCTCATGTTGAAAGACGTAGATATCTGTTGTGATGCATTGGAAGATAACTACAGCACTCACCAGGATCAAGAACCACCATTTGCTAGCATCCTTGGGGTCAAACGTTAAAGATCAAAGGTTGACTTATTAGAAAAAGACAATGACAATGGGGTTAAATTCAACTTGGAAGATGCACATTTTGACGGGCTTGTTTTTTAGCAGCTTAAACTTCAAACTGATACAAATGATTGGGTTAAAAAGTTTCGCTTTCAAAAACTAGAGGTAACTGCTTTAAACAAATAGCAGAATTGTTATCAATTTTTTTAATATTTTTAAATGACTGTGTACTTACCAAGTCACCACTCTTGTACCAAAAACACTGAAAAAAAATGGTGAAGAATAATAGGTCAATGGAAGCTAGTAACAGAACTATAAAATACAGAGAAATATCTAACATATTCCAATGACTTCAGTTTTATCTGAAAGCATCTTAGATTAAAACGGTCTCCAAAAAGATACAGTTCTTCAAGGCACACAGGTTTTCCCCCGACACCAAAATGGACTTCAAGAGCAGCTTTGCTTATCAGTTGTAGTTCTTGTTAGTAGAATCCTGGGCCCAATTTTATAGAGCTGCTTAAGCGAACAATATTGCTTGCAAACAATTGTCTGCTAAGCAGAAATGAGCAGGATACCAGTCACAAAGTGTACATCTGACATGGTAGTTTGGCTGGTAACCCTTATTCTGGTAAGCATAATTCTGCCTAAGCAGCTCAATGGAACTGGGCCCCTGCTGTGAGCTTTGACTTACCGTGAACAAGATGATGATGGCACTAATGAGTACATTAATTGCCATCAAATAGAAAGTGTAGTCGAACTTCCCTTGGGCAAGGCAAAATACAACACTCAGCTGTCAAAGACAAAAATTCAACTTATTTCAAAGAATTGTCACAGTTTTTCACCAATCATGTAACTATGAAAGTTCTATAAATAAATAACTCAATAAAAGGCAGGGTATACTAATTGTCAAAGACCAGTATCCTAACTTGGTGCATTCCAAACATATTGCATAAAATAACAGACCTATACAAATTTGGGCTCAAGTTGTCTTCGAAGTTGCAAGAAAACAAACAACCCTTGTCGCATGGAGTTGTGTGCCTTCAGATGCATGAGAAAGGCTTCATGATTGATGCATTTCTCAGATCAACAATTTGGGGTGAAAAATAACCTACTTTCTCTGAAACTACAATACTTCGAACGGAGTCGTTTTCTAACAAATGTTCTAGGATATAAACCAGCTCTTCGGTGCTCTTTACCAAGTAAGTTTTTAGGGTCATTAAACATGCAGAGTAGGGGCCTAAGTACACTCTGCCTTTCAAGGCATTACACAGGATTGGTAGAGCTGACAAAATAGTCGCAGACAGTGTTTGTGTTTTGTGTGTTCAACCATATACTTGACATAAAAAACCTGTGAAAATTTAGACTCAATCTGTTGTGTGAGTCAGGAGAAAATCCATGCACCATTTTCATCGTGCAAACACATTGTCCTTAATTTCAATTGTTACAACCCAAATTAGGTGTTGCAATTTTTAAAGGTTTTCAGATACAGTTTTCTCTACTATGACTTTATTTCAAAGGAAAATATTTCACCAAAGCAATTATTCTAGTATGAATCTCATATCCAGTAAGTTTTCAGACTAATGGTGTTCTGCTAATGGTCTTGTACAACCATTAATCCATTTAATAGAAACATCTTCATTGGATTGTCCATAAATATACAGAGTGTAAAGCTAAAAACTCACTTAATTGCATGTGTCAGTTAAAACATATATAATGTATATATTTTAATGATTTATAAATGTTGCTTATGCCATTGTGGATTAAAAAAAGCACTCTTAAGATGCTGTGAAAAAATATTGAAATGAATTTGAATCTACTTACCAAAATCATAAATGATGTCAGACCAACACATCCCTTCATTGCAAGTATCTGAGGTAAGTCAAAACAATAATCTAACAGTGTAGCGCATTTAAAAAAAAAACATGTTTAAAGTAGTTGACAGCAAGCACATACATATATTTCCTGGTTTATACAGGGCTCGAATTTGGGATAAAATTCCATAAGACCCCAGGGCTTGTAGCTCGCAATGTTTACCGGACCGTCCGGACCAGAATTTATTTCACGAGACTAGAAGGAACTTTCTGCCCAGTTTAACATGTAAATTGTCTATATGAGCACAGTAAGTATTATTTTGATACTCAACGGAATTGTATAAATACCAAACTCAAGGTTAACATTTGAAACACCTTTTCTTTCTGTTGGAGATATCACACAGTGGCTATTATTCAATTGAAACACACGAGACCGCCGGACTTGTCAGGTCATGAGTTTTACTGGCCCGAGGCTAAAATCACCGGCCTCGGGCCGGCAGTCCAGAGTCAAATTCGAGCCCTGTTATACACAGCCACTTTGACAACAATTGTGGCTCCATTAAACTATCCTCTGATAAATGCTGTCTGCAAGATCCTGTACTAAATTAAATTGTGTTTCTTTATTTCGTTACACATTAAAAAACACAATTCTTGGAGGATGTTTTTTTTCAGTCGGTATTCCTGCCAGAAATGTTATGGTTGCATATTAGTTTCAATTTTTGAATGTTTCTGAACTTTCATGGTCATTCAAATCGGAATTCAAGCGAGACAAGTAGGTCATCATGAACAACGAATCTGAGAAATAATTGCATAAATTGATGGAAGATCTATTTTAGAGTAATGTTTTTTTATTGGAAAATTGTTTTCGGACAAAACATGGATTTTTTTATTGTCAACTATTTCCAGCATAAATCTGGGTCAGTGGATAAAGTGTATATAGTCCAAGAATGTGCTGTAGTCGAGTTTCTGTTGTTGATGGGGAGTCCTCCCCTTCCAGTCCGAGTCCGAGTAAAACAAAAATGGACTCGAGACCGGTCTCAAGTCCGAGACCGGTCTCAAGTCCTCCAGCACTGGTCCAAGATTCTTTGTGGAACTCCTAAATTTTCCTGAACGAGTAAAGCCTCTATTTTTTTGTAAAATTTTTCAAGTCCAAAACTCTTGCCTTGATTTGACAGATTTTCGTGGTGTGCAGGCCTGGCCCTTTTAATAAAGTCCAATACATTTGTAAAATGGGATAAACAAACGTCATCTGCCTGGCATGCAGGAGTTTGCTGGTGAGGCTGTAGATCTAGATTTACCGGCACTGATAACATTTAATATTTAGTGTCCAACGGCAATACATTGATTCAACTTTCACTCAATCTTGTAACTTGTTTCAAGTTAAAGAACAGGCTGAGTGATACGTTACGGGAGTATATGCAAGTTAAGCATCATTTCAATGAATATTATGTGTCACAGTTCCAAAGAAATACTTTGGAAGAGTTGAAAGGATGAAATTGACAACAAAGATTCAGGCCTGATGTATGTACACCCATCAGCCATGGTGGCAGCAGCAGGCAGTAACTAGTTAGGGAGCTGTAGTACTCCTTTTGAAATTGTTTGACATCTGCGACCTCCTATTATACTTAGTATTATTAGTTATTAAGTACTACAGATAATATTAACAGAGTAGTACTACAGTACGACATGTCGACCGAAGATGTCAAGTACAAGGAATACAGTGCCCCAGTTACTGGGGTCTAGATTGGCCCTTTTTATCATATGGGGCTAGTGTGTGGGCGTGGCAAGTATTTTATACCTCCATGGTCACGGTGTGGGTGAACCCTCAAATAACCCTAACCATGCTAAATGCAACAATATGCACCAAATGGTAATTAGTTATTGTAATCTGTTGCATTTGGCAGTCAACTCAGATGTCATTCTTTGACTGAATTTGTTGCAATTTTAGCAGTGAAGTGATTTCATATAGGTTTGGGTGCTACGTATCTGAACAACTTAGTTATAATGGGTATTTCAAAATATTTTTTATGGGAAAAGTATTGAGAAGTATGATGTAATATTAGGTAAGAATCATAATTCAAATCATATTCAAAAGACTGTAATAACACTAATTAATAACACTAAATTAACAACAGTTAACAGTTAATACAAGCATGACAAGTCACCACTGGCACTATCTACACACATATGCATTCTGCCTGTTGCATTAGCACTAGCAGGGCAAACACCCTTGCTCAGTCCTTTCACAAACAGCATGCCTGCACATTGCAACAATATCCCTTGTAGCATTTTGTTGCATTTGGCATGGTTCTCATTTCAACTGTGTTGCATTTTGTTGTATTTGACAGGGTATGTGGAGAGACCCTTTAATGGGAGGGTTAATGCCAAGTGCCACTGCCAGTGGTGGGTCGGTCGGCAGTGGTGGCCAGAGTGCAGTGGGGCTACATCGGTACTTACTTTTTCAGGGTCAACTTCATAAAACAATGCACCACTTGTTGGAGCAGTAGCCTGACTATCACTGTTTCCTTGTGGATCCTCCATTGTTACTTAAGGTTTTGTTGTTGTTTACATTTGCAATTTTTCACAACAAGAGGCGAACGAAGTCACGCAGCATAAAAACTACATCATGATGAGCACGTGATGACGAAGGTTAAAGGTAAAAGTTCTTGCACTTATCGGAAGTGTACACTATTTAGTCTAGGGGTTCCAAAGTTGTTTTTTTCGCGTGCAGTTTATTGCTACCAGCATTTATATATTTTTTGAAGTACATAGAGTAGAAACATGAAACTTTAAAACAACCGAAAATGCAATAAAAAAATGTGTATAAAATATGTTAATTAGCAGTTTTATTGAAAGTCAGTTAACCTATTATTTTAATGGACTGTACCAAAAAGCTCAGAAAACAGTCAGGTGTCTTTACAGTGCTTTAACAGTGCACTTAAACCAGTTGTGTGTTAAAAGTACCAGACATTCATAAGCAGCACATGACTGGGTGTGAAACTGAGTGAAGTTAAGTTTGTGTTCGAATGTAAGTCTTTTTAACATGTTTTTTTTTTTTTACAATACAATAAGTTATTTTTCTATAGCAGTAGAATTCTTCGAAACTACAGTGTTTATGATCAATGTATTTCTTCTTTTACGTTGCATTTCATTTTCACTTTTGTCCACTGCTGCTGCTAGTGCTATGACAATTGACAGTGACAGTGATTCAACACACATCACGAGATGAGTGACTAGAACTCGAGTTTATGAGAGTACACCCCTCTGATGGCGGCCTTTCACTTTCGTTTTACATAGAGACGTCCTGGATATGAGGGTCTGGGGCGAAATTGTTTCAAAGCTTCACATCTCAAATCTTAC
>CM021545.1:9642464-9652546 GCA_010994315.2 Pisaster ochraceus | reverse complement strand
CGTGCTTTGCGCTCAGAGTTCAGGTTTTTTACTCAACAGCCTATCACATCCCTGCCAATACAATTCTCCTACTTGCATCCAAGGATGTTATTAAGCGATAAGGGCCCCAAGTTCATAGAGCTGCTTAACGGCCGGTTTTGTGCTTACTGCGTGGTTTCCGTTTCATAGTGCTGCTTACAGTATGCACACGAAAAGGCATGCTAACCAAACGGCGCTTACTGTATCAAAGTTAATGGCTGAACAATGCAAATCCATGGCCGCCTAATTTTCTTGCTAACCTGTGAAATACGCTTATGCTTAGCAAATTGTCCTGCTACAGTTATCAGGAAAATTTGCGTATTATTCAGCAGCGCTATGAAATTGGGCCCAGCATCAAGCTGTTAAGCAGAAAATTCTGCTCAGCAAATTTCTACACTTGGCAAGAAATGAGCGGGGTGCCAGTGGCAACAGTGAAACTTTATGGAACATTGGCTGGTAACCTGTTTCTGCTAAGCAATATTTTTCTGTGCTTAGCAGGTTTTTGTGCTTACATGCTGTGTGAAATTGGGCCCTGATGCTGAGGTTTTGTTCATAACCAAGGAACTAGTTTGATATTTATCATATTCAAATTAGATATATACATATATAGTTACATATTATGCAAGTTGTAGTTGTAAGTTAATGGGACACGTTGCCTTGGATTGGGTGCTTTGGACTACGAAAAAGCATTTGTTATGAATTGTAAAGATGTTTTAAAAGTAGAATAATAGGATCCACACAAATATGCCTAAAAATTGTGTGGTTTTCCTTTTACTTTATGATCTAACGTGGTCGGCCATTTTGTTGAGTCAAAAATTTTGTTCTACAAAATGGTTGACTGTGTTAGTTTACGAAGTAAAAGGAGAACCACACAGTTTCGAGGCATATTTGCACGGATCATTATATTCTACTTTCAAAACATCTTTCCAACCAAATGCATGAGCTTCTTTATAGCCCAGAGCGCCCAATCTGTCGCAATGTGTCCCTTTAATCAGTTATGATATTTTAAAAAGTAATTCATATCTCGTTAGTAGGAAATGATGATGCACATTGCACATCAGAACACATGTCGTTATGTTGTATTATTAGTGCTTCGTTTTGTGAGCTTTTGGTGATTCTTTTTGTTTTTGTGTGATTGTTTTATGTTAAGGTGCCGCACGACCCGAACGAAAAGCCCCCGCCGTACAACCCTTATTCCTCGTAAAAGGAACAAGAAGTACCTAGCACAAAGATGGAGTTGCGAGTTGGCGTCTTGGTAACTATAATGACTGCACAACTTATCACGTGTTAAAATAAGCTTTCATCAGAAGTTAGGGTGATAATGCTAACCGATTTCAGTAAAATGTTGCGTGTATTAACTGCAAAGCTAAGTATAGTTCGTGACTTTTTTTTACTGCAGATTTCTGTAAAAAGCGTTTTTGATGATTTGTTTTTAAAACTTTAAAAAATGGAGGAAAAAATGAAATAAACAAAAATAAATATACACGCTGGCAAACACAGAGATTACAAGCAACGGTACATTTATTAAGATCATATTTATCTTAAAGTTTTTGCAACAAATTCCAAAGGCTTTCCCAAGATCAACTCCCAGTGTGTTTTATTTGCTTTCATTGTTGGAGTATCAGTGAGTTCTCTGCATGAAACTTGGTTTTAAAACCCGAGTAATTTCAGTTTTGTTTTGTCAGCACTCTTTTATTTTGTTGATTATTTGGCTGGATACTTATCGCTGTGGTTTAATTTTACTAACGGTAGAGGATAGGTAAGTTTACTGACTATGGATGTGCGGTTGAGTGAGTTGTACAGACCATGGGTTCAAATATTTCTTGTAATTTAATTGTTTATATTTAAAACATGTGGTTTGTTATTGATCTCTTAACAGTTTAAAGCTTACTCTATGAAAGGTATTATACAGGAGTGGTAGAGCTGATAAAATAGTTACAGACAGTGTTCATGTTTTGTGTGATCAACCGTATACATGAAATATTCAAACTGCTGAAAATGTTTGCTTAATAACCCGTTGTGTGAGTCGGGAGAGCATAATGAGAACCATGCACAATGTTCAGCATGTAATCACATTGTCCTTAATTTTGGGTGTGACAACCGAAATCGGCTTTTGCTTTTTCTTAGGTTTTCAGAAACAGTTTTCTTGACCATGAATTAATTTCAGTGGGATATATTTCACAGGAAAAAAAAATGGTTCTAGTATGAACTTCATAATCGGTAAGCTTTTGGACTAAAATTAAACTATGATGTTTGTTATCCTGACCAATCCTGTATAATACCTTTGATCTCGTTAACAGTTTATCAAGCACTCTTATTAGAGTCACGTTATCTAGAGCTCACATTATGTAACCTATGCTATGCACTTTAACCTTTGAACTCGTCTCATGATGTTTCAGCGATGCGCCATCAAGTCATGTTTGTAGAGAATGAGCTTGGCCCATGACCGGAGGTCAAATCATGGACTGTAGTTGTTGACTTGTGGCTGGAGCATCCATAAACGCAGTGAAGAGTTTGTTTATTCTAGATGGACGATTCCAGTCAGTTTGGGGGTGCTTTGTGGCGACTTTACTTAGTTATGTTTACAAGCATCTAGAAACTGTATTTATTATACGAGTGAGGTGATGGTTTGGGTTTAACCATAATCAAAGTTTTTTTTCCTGAATAATCTGTAGGTTTTAAATCAGAATTATTTACCTCTAATATAACGTCGGGAACCATTAAGATGTTATCATATATTTTAAATTTGGTTTTTACCCCCCCCCCCCCCTCCATTTTTCTGTTTTGGTCTACCCACACACATCCCCATTGTTTTGATTTCAAACGTTAGATTTGTTTTCTGTGTATTTCTTTATAAATATTTTTACATTGAAAAACAGATGTCGATTTTCGATTACTTTCTTTGACCCACACCTACCCACATTTTTGAGACAGAGAGTGAAAAAAAATGTGGAAGAAAACAAAACCATCGAAATTAAAACATTGATGTCTCTGAATGGTCACCTAAATAATACCCTAGCTGTGGTCAATAATTATTTGCTGAGATGACAACCAACAGAGGGCGCTCTTACTTTCTCGGGGGTGCACCACACGCTACTAAATAAGCCCCAGATAGCAACCAATGCTAAATGCCAAATATTTTTAAAAAATACTCAACAAATATGTAAAAGTCTTTCAGTCTCTTAGAAACGAAATAAAAATATTTTCTTACAACTGAACTTCATTTTCTTTTCGATTTTTGGTAGGTTTGCCCTTTGGCTTTTAAGCTTGGCTCATCCATTGAAAAAAAACCCGTAAAAACCTGAACGACTAAACCGGCCAGACTCCATCTTTGGAAAAAAATGACTCTACACCTGTCAGCAAAACAGAGCCATTTTTAGAGGGCTAGTGTACCCCAAAATGCTCCAAGTTGAAAGTCAATAACCCCAGGGGCATAATATTGGACAAATTTTCAACGATCCGTACAAACCATGACTTTCAAATCTGTGATTTACAGAAAAAGTTGTGGGTTGACATTTTAATAAGAGGGCTCATCGAATGGCTGTCTCTCTATGAGTGTGATGCATGTACCCCTCGGACATAAGGCCGTATCGGCAACTACGGCTTCAACTAGTAACTGTAATGTTGCAAAGGACGTATCGTGTACTGCACTTCAACGCAAAATGGCGTGGAAATCCAGCGGTAGCAGATCTATACCTAGCAATGAATCCAAACTGTTTGTTAATCATTGCAGAAGCAATGCAATCTCATGGTCACAATATCCTTATATTTTCAATTTAATTAAGTGTAAAGTTAATAATGTGATATAAATGCATCGGTCATTGTTTAATTGTCACATGGAAACATTTCTTCCTCCATGATTGAACGTGACTTGTCTTACCTTATTTTAGGATGCCTTGGGAGGTTGTTGTTGATTTTATTATTTCGTGTGTGTTTTTTTGGTTTTGTTTTTTATTATCATTATTATCAATTTTTTTTTCAATATGATTGATTTTAATGTATTTTTGTCGATTTATCATCCATGAATTAGAAATAACTACTGATGTCTTTTTAGAAACTTTAATAAAGACGAATCATTTAAAATATATATAGTTTTATTTAAAATGTGTTGTTTTTTTCTTGAGACTTTTAGTGTGTTACGTTATTTTTGAGCCATTCTTGTTTCCTGGCCGACTTCACGAACTAGCTAGCCAAGTTATACATGTATAAGTTCGTGCAAACAGCCGGGTAAAGGTAGTCTCTAAAACATGACTTTGAACTTCGAAACATCCATTTTGGATTGAAACTACTCACGTTTGAGCCCGTTGGACATTGGAATTTGTGTTTCGCATCACCAACAACAAAAACATAATGTTAGGCTGACGGTTTCGCAAGCAATGCGCACTTCAATTGTTTGCAACAATTTGTTTGTGTCCACTAACATTCCACGTAACACATTACACACCAACTCATAGCTACCGTCGGACTGCGCTGGTGCGCGGCATCGTAACGGTATAATCTTCTTAATAAAATACCATTTAATAAGTCATTTTTCAAAGTAAGACACTTGATTGGAACAACGTCAATCATGTCGTCTGCATTGTCCTTAAATCTACACGTGCAACTCCGTCTGTTTCCTGAAAAGATAGTGTAAACCAGGCCTAGAAATTCATCTTTGAGAAGGCAAGGCCATTTTCATTTTGTAAAGGGCGCTTCCATCTGAAAATCTTAAAGACCTACTTGAACGAAAACGGCAACATCTTTGCTGAAATTCTTTGAAATTGTTTCCAATCACTAAGGAAATTGAGTTCACATGAAATTACAGATTTAAATGTGTGAAAGATTTGCGAAAAGCCCTGTTACGTCATCACTCCTATTACGTCGTATGTGGGAGACCCGTTTTGTATAAATTCAGGAGTGTACAAATATCTAAATTACGTTTAAATGATGAAAACTTTATAAACAAATTTAAAAAGCATTCCTGTTAAAAAAAACTGAAAAAACCAACAACGCTCAAGTACCTGTTTAAAGTCTATGTGGAACTTCTGAAGGGGGCACCACGGCCAAGACAAGGGGCAACAGAGGCCATGGCTTCCGTGTAATTCCAATCCGGGTAAACAGTTTCATAAAAACAACATAAACGAAATGATTTTTTTTACAAGGCGATTGGTCTTTTTTATTTGTACAAACTGAAACACACGCTGCATTTTGTCTGAACCAGACACAAAGCTGGCAGCTATTTAAAACACTGGCTCAATCTTTGCATTGATTATTATTGGTGGCAATGGTTTGGTATCTATACAGGGACCTTTTTTAACAAACACAAAATAATATGTACAACACAGTGTGTTAAAAATACAAATGTGTCGATGGCAAGTTATAAAGATAATACAACTGTACAGCTTTCCATTAAGTTTTAGAATCTATGTTAATACACTGACTTAACACCCAGTAAATCGTTCTTATTTTTAAAAACCACAAAACAGTTTTTCTTTCGAATATTCGTACTGTCTACATTTATTATAAATAGACTTCTAATTAGTAAGCTGGTGGAATTTATACAAGTGGGTGATTTCTGTTAGAGTCGTTATGAACCAGCTAAAATATCACCCTTTTGTATAAATTTGTTGTTATTGTTATCATTTTGTAAAATAAATATATTAGTAATAACATCTTGGCCCAATTTCATAGAGCTGCTTAAGTAGATAATATTGCTTTAAATTTTCTGCTAAGTAAAAATAAGCAGAATACCAGTCACAAATGGTATCACACGTGGTAGTTTTGCTGGTAAATTACTCTGGTAAGCAGAATTTTGAAGTGCTGATCTTTGTGCTTAGGCAGCTCTATGAAATGGAACCCAATGCTCGATTTCACGAAGCACTAAGATTCATCTTAAGATGAGTTGTCAGTACTACTGTTGTGACATCACACTTTGCTTAGTCATTACAATTGATACAGTTAAGATCCATCTTAGCTCTTTGTGAACTCGGCCCCTGCAGGGGCCCAATTTCATAGAGCTGCTTAGCATAAAGTTATGCTTAAAAATTGTCTGCTTAGCAATAATGATCAGGATACCAGTCATACATAATACATGTGACATGGTATTTTGGCTGGTAAACTTATTATGGTAAGCATGATTTTCTTGGGCTCTATGAAATTGGGCACACGTCACAGATTGAGGTCGCGCTTCGACCATTGAGTCTCAAGTAAAAGGTTTAGGTGCCTACTCCAAACGTCTACAGAATAACAGTCGATTTGAACCAGTAGGCCTACATGAACATTGGTACTTTGGTCAGAAACATGCATGGGAAACGCGTTCAATTGAAAGAAATGAGTGCTACATCAAAACTAGTATTCAGAATAGGAATATATTAGACTTTGGCTGTAGCCAAGTTATAAAGTGAACTACTAAATAGAATACAAACTGGTACTGGTGTCCTATTTATAGCATTGACACATCTACACATTGTTTACAAATAGACAATTAATGACAAGTTTTAGCATTTCATTTCCTTTTCAACGCTCATGCCAAATGTGCTCGGTGTTAAAGTCTTAGATTCTAATATTAGAAACTTGTTAATTGTTGAGTGCATATTATGGACAACGTGTAAACATTTGAGACGGTATAGCGTGGTCAGACTTCATGTTATACCTGAATAAAAATAACGTGCTTTTAGGGCTGGGGTCACAGTTACAAATAACTTAAAATTTAACGCGAACAAAAACAAAAACATGCCTTTTGAAGGCGTCTGGTAACAAACAATTTGTCTGCACATGTATGGTCCCCGTTTTACTCGACATCATCAATTATTAAAAAACCCCTCTTTTTAAGAGCAGAAACAGCTAGTACATAGGAATAATCTAACTTGAATAACTTATGATATTTACAGATAATTTCTTGTGCTAAACCACACTCGATCGTGAAGCTCGGTTCGAGTTCTGATCTCGGAAGTCCCCGTTCGAGCCATTCATTTGTACCTCGGTAAGTAGTTTGTACTGATTGGAACCCAGCGAGCCAGCTCGAGATATTCTTCCATCTGCTTCTTGGATTATGACCACTTGCTGTAGGCCGTCGCTGCTAGACTGTTTCGGGGAAGGAGCAAAAGTACAGATAAATTAAATAACTTCAATCCGCTTTTGTGATAAGTTCAATAACAAAAACTACACGCATTTTGATAACACTTTTGCTTATGGTTAGGGATACAGTATTTGATTCTTTAATTATTATTTTTTTATATCACGACAAATATGTTTTCAGAGAATACTGTTGTCCTTCCTTATCAATGTAATAGGGCAAACATTTACAAGATTTGCATCTGAATTCATTGAAATGCTGGAGCTTTTAGAATTAATTTAGTATATTTTATTTTTGGTCATCTGTTATAAAAGCATACACTGATATTTGCTGTGGCTCTGCGAGCGTTCAAGAAATTATACAGGATTGGTGAGGTTAACAAACATCATTATTGAATTTTAGTCTGAAAGCTTATTGATATTGAAGTTCACACTAGAACCATTTTTTTTCTGTGAAATATTTTTCTCTGAAATAAAGTCATCTTCGAGAAAACATGTTGAAAATTGTTTATGGTTTTTTCACTATTTTCTCCTGACCGATTAAGCCCACATTTGTTACAGGTTTGTTATTTCA
This sequence comes from Pisaster ochraceus, assembly GCA_010994315.2. Taxonomy (NCBI): domain Eukaryota; kingdom Metazoa; phylum Echinodermata; class Asteroidea; order Forcipulatida; family Asteriidae; genus Pisaster; species Pisaster ochraceus. The sequence goes on along the minus strand of CM021545.1, from coordinate 9,644,901 downwards.
TTGTCTAGTTGGTCACACAAAACATGAACACAGTCGGTGACTATTGTCAGATCTACCAATCCTGTATAACACGCTAATACATGTAACAATAACTGAAAGCAAACAATGAACTACGCCTCTATTAAAAAAAAAAAAAAAAAAACGACAACAAATTTAATTTAATTTGATGTTGCAGGTTTTGCAATCAATTATAATCGATTGTGTGTGATGGAAACCCCACCCGCAGCGGCCCCCTCACCCTGGGTGGGGTCATGACCCTTTTTCTATACATTGTCCGCAAAAAACAGGTCCTAGTAATTATTTCATTGCGATCAACACATACGTTAATTGAAATTTGGGAGTCAATTTGTAATGAGGGTTAATTGTGTTTTTTTTACAATATACATTCCGGTAGCGAGTAACATACCGTGCGTGGTGCTTAATTGATTGGTTTGAACAAATAAATGGCGCCAAAATGTAACGAACGTGGGGAAGTTCCCGCCCTTGTGAAATTTGTTCCAACAATTACACGACATGGTGATTCATTTTGGGAAGATTTGTAGTCCTTCCGATCGACAGGAAATATCTTATCAGTTACTTCAGCACTGGGGTTTGCCCTTAACTTTTTCAGTGATTAGCCAGCAGGGCCAGGCAGCTTGCTGTTTCACTAATCCGTCAGCTTTTCCACTGGATTATAATAGTGCAGGCCTCGGAATAACCCACGGCACCCGCAGCAATTGCCGTGGTGCCCAGCGCGTTTGCTGTGGTGCCCTTTGCAAAGTTCCAATACAAATTTACATTTTCCCCATAGAGTGCCCTTCGCCAGAGCAAAATGGCCGCGCCCCTTCAAGAGAAAAAATCAAGGCGATGCTTTTCAACACTGAACCAGCCAGCCGGACTGCTTGGAAAGAATGTCGACTGGTTCTCGGGTGTTTCAACTATAGCATTTTGGCCAGTGGACCACAGTTAAAGGGAGAACACTGCTTCAGTGTGAATCCTGGTCGATGCACACCCTGGTTGTTACGAGCTTATAATAAATGAGTTCTTCTAAATCGGAATAGGCCTAGTGTTAAGACACCACAAAATGGTTACTTACCGAGTCTTGTTTAAAACTGAGGACGCCCTCAATTGGGCTCTCACGCCTTGACGACGCATGCGCAGAGTAGGCTTTGGGCAAGTACTTGACAGCTTTTTCGATTTCCTTTTTTCTTTCCCGCCATACGGAGTTCCTTAGAAAGACAAAATAAACCATAAAACTTTTGTTTAGTTACAGAAGACAATAAACCTATATTATCAACACAATTTCATGATAAAAGGAAGGCAAATGAGCAGTGATAAAAAACTTTTTTTTTTTTTAATGTTGCTCTTGAAATACAACCTGTGGAACTTACGGCCCGCCATTTTGTAAAGTCAAAAATACATTTTTTATAAAAAAGCGGACCTTGTACCGTCGGAAATTTACCCCCAAATCACACATATTCAAGTGATTTTATGTGAACCATTGTACTCTACTGTTAAATAATTATGTCTCCAACCATTTTCATTTCAAATACAACCAGCGGAACTGAGCAGGATACCAATCACAATTGTACACGTGACACGGTAGTTTGGTTTGAAACCAATATAGGCCTAAGATCTTGTTGTGCTTTAGCAGCCCATGAAATTGGGTCTTGGTGGCCTTTACAGTAAGAGATTCTTCCTTTTTTGTGTGTGTGCTGAGGAGGGGGCGGGGTGTCGAGAAGGGGGGTGGGGTGGAAGGGTTTGTATTGTGATCTCTGCTTACTTGTATCTGATGTATGCAATGCCACAGATGATGACAACCAGAAGTAACACGGCAAGGATTGCAGCTATCCCTAACGTAGTTGTGTTCAAATCAACCGGCGGGCCTGAAATTAATGGTTAAATAAATACAATTATGCTATACGTCACTTCATGATTGGCAGATCAATCATGAAACATTGGTTTATTCATTCTGTCAATTTACGTGCGCAGATTAATAACATGTCAAGGCAAGTGAACACGGATATCGGAAATGAATTAATGTTTAACTCCCGAGTTGTTTTTTAAGGGAATGTTTTTAAAGGAAATTACACAAGATCTGTCAGTATGGCGTAACAAGATATTTCATATTTTGGTTGTGGTGGTGGGGGGGGGGGGAGACATAATTTACGGGTGCTATTTCATGTATGAAACCATGCATTTTTGTCGATATATTTACCTCCTTTTTGTGTACCGGGATCAACAACACCGCATCTTTCCCCAGAGTAGGGATATCTACATCTGATGAAACAATTAGCAAAACAAGGAAAAAATGCATTAACTGGGAATGTTTTTAATACACAAAGATGATATTGCTACTAAGAATGGACACGAATTGGTTGCAACATTGAACAAAACAAAACGTAAACCGACCATTAAATTAAGGGCGCTGTTTTATAATAGGCTATTCTATCTTGCA
>CM021545.1:9602319-9612549 GCA_010994315.2 Pisaster ochraceus | reverse complement strand
TGAATGAACCTCCACCCCCATATGAAGCGCAGCCTTCTGCTCCCGTTTACCCGCCACCCCAACCGGGGTACCAGGGAGGTTATCCACCACCACCGCAGGGCGCATACCCCCAGCAGCAGCAGCCAGGAGCTTACCCTCCACAACCCAACCAGCAGGGAGGCTATCCCAAGCCAGCATTCCAACCACAGGGGTACGGTTACCCTCAACAACAAGGTGCAGGGTACCCAATGCACCCCGGGTACCAGCAATCGCCGCAGCGGCCACCCGCTGGGCAGACGATCGTCGTCATGGATAATTCAGCGGCGCAAAGACGGCGGGATCAGCAAGACGCAGAGGATGCCTGCTGCCTCATGGCCCTGTGCGCTCTGTGCCTCTGCTGCTTTCTGAATAACTAAAAAAATTGAATCCACCCGTCAGAAATGAAGATCAAAGGAAACGAAGATGATTGCCGGCGCGGCGTTCAAATTAGTTGGAATCCCGTTGGTTAGCTGTCCATTCGTGGACAAGCATTTTGGTGCGTATATAACTGTATCAGCTTGCACACCAACACCACCACATTATTGTGATGGGACTCGAGTGTATACGAAGTAAATCTTCAGACATAAACATTAATCGCTATAATTCGTTTTCATCTCTTATCAAAAAGATGACTTCTGCTTCTTAGATGACGCCATTTACTGAAAACATATTCCAAATGGAGGAATTATCTGCATGGGTTTGCAGGAGTCTGTAAAGGATGCTACAGCTTTTTATATAACGATTACACTATTCATTTATATTCAAGTAATGTCCAATTATTTATTTTTTTTAAATACATACATGGCCATTTTCGAAATCTCGGCTTGGGCTTGGGCTTGGGGCTTCGGCTCACTCGTCATCTGGGCTTTCAATCAGACGGATATAGATCCCACGCCAGATCCCCAGATCAGGCCAAAGTCGGGGTTTCGAAAACGGGCTGTTTCACCCTGGACACTGGTAGCCCGCAATCGTTGTTACCAGTGCTATAATATGCAAATAGTTTGACTCCAAAGGTCATCAGCGATGAAGGCCAAGGACAAAGATATTTCATATGCTTTGCAAGAGATGATGATCAAATTTAGGGGCAATAGTTACCATCTAATTTGCTTTACATTTTGTTGCGTGTGTTATGTAGTAATGGGCACCAAATATTTGTAAACAAATTAAAACGGATACACGGAAGCCCATTAGTGCCATGAGAATGTTTCTCTTTCACGTGGTAGTGTTTCTTTTTCAACTGGTTGCCGCCACTTATATGTCGGCTGCAATTTAACCGGCAACGTAAAAGAGAAACACTTCATCGGGAAAGAGAGACGCAACATGTCACTAATGGGCTTCCTTAGATATAGTCTGCTCGTACGAAAAGCTATCTTGATGGTGCAATTTTTTTTTTTTTTTTTTACGTACCGAAACCACTGAAATGTTGACAGATTGATACTATAAGTTGTTTTTCGTTTAATCTATAAAATATTTGTAGCTTGTATTTGAAACTAAAAAACTCAGTATATTTCGCGTATAAAACTCAGTATAAATCCACTCATGTACAGAATTGCTGATGTGGTTAAATTGGCGGCATTTGCCGGAAAATGCTTTGTTTTTGTTCTGATTTTGTCTTCTTTATTTTTAAGTTCAATCCCAAAGCGCATAGACTTTTGTCGAAGATCTTCTGAACGGCACTTTGGTCATCAATCGGGCCTCAGTTAAAGATGCATTTTTTGAAGTGCATAAGTTTTGACAAGTGATATCTTGCGAACGAAACATTCTACAATCAATGTAGATAAATTAAATGTACACCAAAGGATGAAGTCATCTTAACGTCATCGTGTCACGTGACATTGTATTAATAAAGGGTTCCCTTTTTGCAGTCATGTACTACAAATATGATTGAGTTGAATCTTGGTGCATCCACAGACAGGAAACGTGTTGTAGGTGAAAATTGAGATGACGTCACGTTCACGTCACCACTAATTGTCATGAATCTTTGACCACCTACCTGATATCTTACGAACAAAACGTGCTGTAAATTGTACAATCTTGCAACTGCTTAGTATAGGTCATAATTTTGTATACAAAGAGTGTCGTTTCTATGACGTCTTTGAGAATGTAAAGGTCTTCTTTTTTACATAGGTGGGGTAGAGGCATCTGCCTCTTGCCGTCATATGCATTTTTATCGTCAATCTGTTTCTCCATTTCCTTCTAACCAGGTCTTCTTTCTGCGTTCTAAAATCCCCTGTTTTTGTTTTTTCCCAAAAGAAATTGGCAAACTGCCGGCAGGTCACGAGATCGTGCTGATTTTCGTGCCAGGATTTCCTTGTTGACTTTGTGACAAGTTGAAATGTCATATTACAGTGTATATAGTCTGTTTGTCACAGAATCGGGGGGGGGACAACACCACAAACTTGTTACTTTTACAATTTCCCTTGAAAAAGCCCTCCACATGCCACAAGTTGGAGTTGTGTGTCCTTATGGAGGTAGCTCAATGGGGCCTTCTTATACCATAGAGAAAGGACCTCTCTATGCTTATTTGTTGCATACCATTGCCTTGTGTATTGTGTTTTTGTTGTTGACTGGGAGTGGCTCCGTAGGTCAAAGATTGGTGATAATTACGGAGGTCTGAAAGTGCCATTGAGAGCCTGAGGTAATTTACTGCAGGGTATTGACATCATAAAGATGACGACATCTTGAGATGATTTTTAATATGTCGGCATGACAACGTCCTAAAGTGAGATGTCGTCTTCCCGATACATTTTATTTCAGAATGTCGACATCGTGAATGAGTGTCGACTCCATGAAAGTAGAATGTCGACTTCTCGAGTCTTCAAGGGATATTATGTCATCCTAAAAATGTCGAGAACCCAAGAAAAATTCTCTTGGGAATACGTCCTACGTCCAAGTTGTCGTCTGAGACAGATCACCTCAGGATGTCGTCGTTTATAACATCATCACCCTGCTTTAAATTATTTCAGGATTTTAAGATGTCGTATATGGCGCTTCCAGAACTCCGTATGATAAACATGTCAAATCTGATCATTAATTTACATGACTGCGTGCAAAGAAGGTGCACGGAATTGCAAATCTGCGTTTGGTTTAATTATTTCCACCGCTAACTCTATCTTTTAAGCCTTTACGGGTACATGGAATCAGCTTGAACTGTAGGTTTGTCTAACATTGTTGACTTAAGGACAAATCGGTCAGCTACCCACCCCCATCGGGGGGGGGGGGTGAGATTATGATTAATTTTGTTTTGTATCAATAGAAGCCTCTTATGAAGAACAAAAGTGTCAACATTCCGTAGGTGTTGAATCATAAAATGAGTGTTGGGATCGGGGGCCCAATTTCGTAGAGCTGCTTAAGCAGAAAATAATTTTCTGCTAAGCAAAATAAGCAAGAGTTGCAGAAGGTATATCGGGCAAGGTATTTTGGCTGGTTACCTTATTCTGGTAAGCATTATTGAAGTGTGCTTAGCTGCATTTCGTGCTTATAAGCAGCTCCATGAAATTAGGCCCAGTGTAGAAATTGAAGTTTCGTGAAAAGTAAAATAAGGGTGGACCCCACTAAAGAGGGAGAAAACAGTATGATTAATATTTTGTATAAACCCCCACCCTTATAATATTCTATCCTAGACAGATTTTAGAGCCAAATAAATAGCTTGGGGTTGTTGACCTTCAACTTGAGGTATTTTGGATGACCTATAGGCCCTGAAAATTGTCCTATTTGCTAAGAGGTGTGGTGCCATAACGTTTTTCAAGATTGATGTTTGGACGTTTGGAAATTTACATACGTGTAGGGGTGTTCTTATTCATGCAGATGGAAAATAACTCTACGGGCCTTGGGTCAAAATGCCAAATTGAGCAGATGATACAATTGTAGGAGTTGATGAATCATTTTCTCTTTACTGTAAAAAAAAGCTGTGAGACTTGTAAGTATTTTCAAAGTATTTGTTGTGTAATAGTTAGCAGTTTGCACTGTATGCTATGGGATTTTATTTCGTGAGATGCACTCTTCAGAGTGGGGCTGCTTATGCAACAACAAAGTTAAGCCGACTAGGAATGTACACGTATTGACATGGGATTGGTTGGGGTTTTTTTGTGGTTTTTTTTTCTTCTTTCTTTTTTTTTTTTTTTTTCTTTTGACCTGATGTTTGAGGAAAGTCTTATTATTGCGTCACGTAATGCGCAGTGTAAAGATCATGTAGTGTGGTGCTCTTGTGTTTTTAATGTACTATAGGAAGACTTACACGTTGTGTGTACAAATCCGCAATGGAATGTGAATATACACTCTGTTCTCACCTAATAGCCGGAGCTCGCGTTGAACCACCCATTTTCTCATCCTGGTACCGACAAGAGAACATCCTCTGACCAAAACAAAAAACCCATAATGTCGTCTTACAAGTTAGAATATTTTGATTGCCGTGGCCGGGGAGAGGTCACACGCATGCTGTTAGTTTTAGCCGGCAAGAAGTACGAAGATGTACGCTACACCATGGAACAGTATAAAGACGGTTTAATGAAAAGTGAGTGACCTTCTCCATCAATTCTCCAACATCTTTTTGAGTTCAAGAGAATTCTGAAATTTGTGCGCCCAGAACTTTTTTGGGGGTAGCCATGAATTATTAAGTTATTCTCTAGACGGGACCTATACGCTAACAAACTTTTAACTGCCAAAAGAATTGGTAAGGATCATTGTATGTTGTTTTTTGTTTGTCCGAAAACTTACTGATTATAAAGTTCATATATACTAGAACCTTCTTTTTTTTCTATGAAATATTTTCCTCTGAAATAATATACAAAGTCATTTTCGAGAAAACTGTATCGAAAAACTATTTTAGAAACGCAACAGCTGATTTCGGTTATTTCTAAAATATTAAGGAAAGTGTGTCTATGCTGAATATTGTGCATGGTTTTCACTGTTTTCTCCTGTCTCACAAAACGGGTTAAGCCTAAATTTTCACGGGTTTGTTATTTCATGTATGTGGTTGATCGCACAAAACATGAACACTGTCAGCGACTATTATTTTGTCAGCTCTACCAGTAACCGGTTCATTTTTAACTGCATGTTTTTGTTTTTTGTTATTTTTTAAATTTACAGCTTAAAAGTGTAATTAACGTCCAAAAAATGCTTATCGAAACAGGATTTTAAAGCAACAAATTTGTCTTTTACCATTTTCTCCACCAACAGGTGAAAAACATGCTCCAGGCTTTACAAATCAGCCTAATTTTTTTAGGCAAACAGTTAAAAAATTGATAAACTTTATTTTTTAGTAATGTATCGCACAGTTTGTCTTGTTTGAGGTTCAAGGAATAAAAATAATCTATCCCCTCCTCTTTTTCACTTGATTTGAGCAGCAAAGGATAACCAAATTTATCCCTTCCACTTTTCGGCTAGGTTTGAGGAACAAGGGATAAAAAATTCTACCCCTCCTCTTTTCGGCTGGGTTTGAGCAACAAGGGATAGAAAATTCTATCCCCTCCTCTTTTCGGCTTGGTTTGAGGAACAAGGGATACAAAAATCTATCCCTTTACTTAAATAAATTATTACCACTTGAACCACAAATAAACTCTTTTTTTTATCAGCTTTCCCAATAATGAAGTATACATTGTAAACAAAAAGGGTGTGTGTGTGTTTTTCTTTGATATTATGATGCAATAATAGTTTGGAGTACAAAATGTGGCTACTGTTTTGGTAACAAAAAGGTATAAATCATAAGACTGTTAAACTATTTTTAAAAGTGCACCCGATTTTTACTTTGTTCCTCAAGCAATATTTCATTAAGAAAAACAGCATGATTTTAAAATTTTGAAAACAACTTCCAAAAAAAAGTTGCTATATATTACAGAAAAAAGGTGAAAAATGACAAATTGTAGTTTAAAATGAACCTGTTTTTTGTACCTTTAAGTTTAAAAGGCGAGCCAGACGTTAGCGTTGATGTTAAATGTAAGCTTTATAGATTAATTTATCTGGGCTGGGGTGGCGTTAATTGACAGTACGTTGGTAAAAGCTATAGCTTTAAGTGTCGTTTAAATTGTAATATTTATCTTAAATATTTGTCTTATTGTAATGCAGAGTTACCGATCGCACAACTTCCTATATTTTATGAAGACGGGAAACAACTCGTTGACAGTTCAGCCATTGCTTCCTACCTGGCTAGAGAGTTTGGTATGTATAATCTAAAATTGCTTCCTGTATCATGGGCCCATATTCATGAAGCTGTAAGCAGAAAAAAATGTCATGCTTATCAAATTGTAATCTGAGCAGAAATTAGCAGGATACCAGTCATCACTAAAGGCACATGTGCCGTGGTATTGGTAACCGTCGTGATTAAGGGCAGGGTGTATATACTTTTGGTAATTTACTCCACAAGTTAATGGCTAAAAAAATACTTGGTAAAGAGCGTTCGGGGAGAGCTGCAGATTGTTATAAAACATTGTTATAAACGACCCCCTTTGAAGCAATGTAGTTTTTTGAGAAGGGTGTAATTTTTCACCCAAAAAGTTCCATCTGAGAAAGGCTTCCGAGGCATGGAGCATTTCTCATGCATCTGAAAGCACATGCAACAAGCGTGTAGTTTCTCTTCTTTCATTATTTTCTTGCAAACTCGATGACCTAATGAGCCCAAATGTTCACATGTTTGTCATTTTAAAGCATTATGTTGGGATACACCAAATGAGGATTACTGGTCTTTGACAATTGCCAAAAGTTTACACTCTGCCTATTAATGTTGTACTTGGCTTATTTTTGTGCTTAAAAAAAAGCAGCTCTGTGAAGTATAGGGCCCCCTGGCTGGAGAGTTTTCTATGTTTCTATAACCAGATTTTTGTATCCAAAGATCACTGCCCGTTTTATAATATTATGAGCACCAAGCCACCCGTCACATGAACAGACTGTGCAAGTCTAGCCCGTATTCAAACATTGGGACCCGTTATAAAAGTGCCACGTCGCACGAGGCAAATTACAGGCAACCAGTTCTAGGCGAGAAGAAGAAACACATTCACATTTAAATTATCTTGTTAAGTTGCCTGGAGATAGTGACACACTGTCAGAAAAACGGATCTTGAGGTCCCGAAATGTTCCTTGTGCATGCAATGAAGTTGGTTGCCTCCAAGTTGCCTGTAAATATTGCCTTGTGTGATAAGGCCCCTAAATAGAGTGCGCGAATTTGTTTCCATCACTGTTAAAGCAATGTACCTGCATGGGACAAAAGTGGTCCCCAAAAAGTTCGAATTCGCAAGAGATTGACACGGTCCATTGTGACGGAGGCCTCCATGGTCATCAAAGCATTGATTGGTTGACCACCTAATTAAGTGTAGTGAGTGATCACAGTGAGTTTGCTCTTATTTGAATTAATAAGTCAAGTCTTTGTTTGCCATTGTCTTTCAACAGGATATTACGGCTCTAGCAGTTGGGAGGCCGCACTGATTGACCAAGTTGTTGGCATTGTTTGCGATCTTTGGACTCCTCTTATCGAAACAGTTTTTATCCCAGACGAAGCAGCTCAGGTGAGGGCTTATCAAAAAAGAACGTAGTGCACAAGAGAAAAATAATAAAGTTGTTGTATTCTCGAACTCTCAGACCACACTATTACAGTCAACTCTCGCATGTTCTGATTATTAAATAACGAGAACATTCTGAAGTCCCAAGTCTCATTTCTGCTTTGTGTTTCTTTGCTTTGCTGTCCTCTTATAACAACAGTTCTGTTATAAAGAGGTCGTTTGGTCAGTCCCGGTGATCTTGTTATAACGAGAGTCGACTGTATACGGGTGTCCCATCCATGTGGGAGGCTGTTCCTGTTACACAAACAGCGCCCCCATGTTTCGAAGATAGTTAATCATTCACTACTAGGTATTTACGTAAATACTTATGATTTTGTGCCCCAAATCTTGAATATTTACGAAAAATTTTTCTATAATGTATGTGTTCAATGTCCCTATAGGGCCACCATAGAAAGACGTTCATCGTCGTCATCGCAATGCTGATCTGCTTTGCACGCACACTTCGCATGTATAGCGTCAAAGCAGTGGATTTAAACTTCGTGTGTAGCTTGTGATCAATCTTAATCTTAGGTGTACATCTTCTTAATTGTTTTGATCTCCTTAGATAGCAAAACAGAAGGAACTCTTTGATGGAAAGGCGCAGGGTTATTTGAAGTTTCTTGAAGATACACTGTGCAAGAATAAAGAGGGAGATGGGTTCTTCGTTGGCGATAAGGTGAGTGTGTTATTACCTATAGGGATATCCGCAGATACCTGTATAGACGTCGAAAGAGAACTCTGTTTTTAAAACCTAGTCCAGTGTATGATATCAAGTACTTTACATCCCCCAGGGCATTGCATTTTTGAGAAAACAGTGAAATAAATAACAAGTGCCACGACTAAGTGCTATCCGCCCTATAATCATCCGCTGTGGTTTTGAAAAAAAATTGACAAACTATGCCGACATAAACGATAATTTTGTGCCAGAGACCTAGCCCTGTGCGGTGAGCTAATTGTCTTATAGACTTATACTGTGATTTATTTCAAATAATGTCAATATTTTAGCTAACCGATAGTGCGTCATCCCGTCTGATAATAACTAAACATTGTATTTTGGTTTCATTTTTGTTGACAGATCTCTCTCGCTGATCTGAATTTCCACACCGCAATAGAAACTCTGGAGAACCTTAAATACCCGGACAAGAACTTGGAGAAATATCCCAAGTTAGCAGCCCTCAGAGCTCGCATCTCTGCTGATAAGGGTCTATCGGAGTATCTAGCTGCACGACCAAAGCATGAATTCTAGACTTTAATAAAAGCGTGAACAATTAGGAATCTCAAGGGAGTAGTCGAAGCAGTAAACGGGTTACATTCATTGAATCATAATTAAACGCAATTAAATAACTCAGGCTGTTTTTTAAGAAACTTTGTAAAAAGAATATTGTTACTAATTTAAAGGTTGCTTTGGGTTCAAGTTTAGTGAAACTGTTCTAGTGAAACTGTTTCTGCCACACCCACCCCCAACTCGTGATAGATATATAGATGAATAAAGAGGCATTTATTGTCCACATTGTTTGAAAAAACATAGAAATTCGATTTCCACTGGCAAACAGTTATAAATGACTATATGTAGTTAATACAATGTATGTTCAATTACTACAATAATCAGAAAGACCACATCGGAATACGAAACATTCGGGGGGCAAGAACATTTTTGGTATTTTATCAACGTAAAACTGATGTATAGGCAACATTTTCCAGAAAAAAATAAAACAAAAGTCACCTGTGAAGGTTTCAGTTGAATACAGTGTCTATACTTATTGAGAAAACAGCCCAAAACTGTCATGGTGTTTTCATCAAGAACGGTCAACTTTTTTTCTCGTTTTTAGATACGCGAATGCAAGCTCTAAAGTTGTATAATATGAACATGAACGAAGATAATGCATTGAAAATACTCCCTGCAGAGAGTTATTGATTTCCTTCTTTTCTTAGTCGTGAATCCAGTACGCTTGGGGGCGCTCCTTAAGATGCTTAGCAAGTTCGTTTGCTGCTAAACGATCTCTCAATCCCACCAGCATTGGGTAGTTTTCCAGACCCTTGTTAGCATAAGACGGCTTTTCGAACCACTCCATGGTGACGAAGAAAATAACGTCAGCAAGTGTAGCCTGGAAAGAAAATAACAAAAAGTCATTTTCCATAAGTTGCAATAATAATGACTAGTAGGCCCCCTACCCAAGTTTAAACATTATAAATTCCAACAACAAAACGTTTTACCATTGTCTTTTTATTTGTTTGTTGATTTCTGGTTGTGAAGTCAAGGATTCTCAGAAAAGCGAACTTAATCACTATGCCAAGAACCCCACGGAGAGAACACAAGAAAGGAAGTATCAGTTTTAGTGTGGGAGGAAAACCCCAGATACATGTAGTTAATCCAGAAAGACCGACGCAATCAGATAGAGACTGAAAACCCGATCCACATAGTGCCCCTGACGGGATTCGAACCGGGGTTTCCAAAGGAAGGCGACAGAAGAAAGATACCATCGTACGCCAACCTGACCGCCCCTGATGTCATCACTTCAGAGCTCTCTCCCAATCAACTCCAAAATATCAAAGATTTAACGGCAAAGCCACAGTGGACTTATATTCTATAAAACAAAACTCCGGGCAAGAGTTGACCCGGTCCCGTGGGACTTGACCCATTTCCGGGTCTAGCTGACCCGGAAAATGGTCAGTAATGACTCGG